>DWNR01000581.1:0-18827 GCA_018250455.1 Polygonus leo | reverse complement strand
TTTTACTGATTGCATTTTTGGCATCAGTATCGATCCCTTATCACCCCCTGATAGTTATTTTGGAAATATATTTCATGAACAGAATTGACCTCTCTACAGATTTATTATAAGTATAGATAGATAGATTACATTCGTTTGTTTACATTTTGGACACCTAATCATGAATCAGACTATAGATACATATAATGTCAAATTCACTGAAGCCTATAATGTACAGCTAATGCACTTAAAAGCTTAACTTCATTTGGTTTGTTCCATATTATATTACATTTGACAAATACTAAGCAATCAAATTAAAAGTATTTAATCAGCAACATTTAGAATTTAGTAAGTAGAAAATGTTAATCATAGACCATAAAACAAAGTAAATTTAATATTTTTTCCTAGTTCTTTCTCATATCAAAGGGTCCTGACCGCCAAGAATAGACGATGGTTCTATAGGAATAACATAGTTGACCACGCGCGTTGACTACGCGATGACTACGCGCTTAGGGCATGCAGTAGTGGTTTCCGCTAGAAAAAAATTATTCGATTACTAAGACAATTACTGCATCACTACAGATATCCATCTGCTGTATCTGAAACTGAGATGCTGGGTACCATATTGAACAGAATATCTGAAGATTGATATTATCGTTAACTGTATTGCCCTGTAATGTACCTATACTACACATAAGCTGCAAACTTGTTGTGATAATGTTAAAGTTAAATATAAAATAATGATTGATTTGAACTTTACCTAAGTCTGGCGAAAGTTAAAGCGTTTACATATATTGTGACGGGCGGACCCCTTCGCGCGTGATTCGGACTCCAATTTAGCTAATTATCTTTTTTCGATGAGTTTAGCAAAATATGCATGCAGTCTATTTGATATTATGCGCACTACAGCCATAAACAGCTGCTTCCAAATTTAAATGAAATCATCAAAGGATGGAAAACTTAAACATATTTGATAAATTCGATGCGTTGTTTATTTGTCGTAACTGCCTTAAAATCAGAGCACAGTGCTAAGCTACAAATCACCAATATGAGGCAGAAATGGATGCTTGTAAACGATCGACGAAGACAAATTCAAGTCTATATATATTATATGAGTCTTTTGGAAGGTATTCTACATTTATTATATATTCTATCTATTATTGTATATATTTCTTATGTGTGTCTCTTAGTCATTGAACTTCTCTCAAACGCCTGGACCGACTTTTAAGATTTTTTTGTGTGAGATTAAGTCGATTCGGCAATGGTTTAGATTCAAAAATCGATGCGATAGGTGATTAGAGTGGTCCACCCCAAAATATTGTTCTCTTATTTTTTTAACATTTTTTTAATTTTAATTTTATTTTATGATTTGACATTAAAAAATACACACAACCCTAAATTTTCATCCTTCTACCACTAACCCCCATTTTTTATAATTTTCATGACAGAACAACGTTTGCTGGGTCAGCTAGTCAGTTTATCTATAGTCTATAGATATAAAATGCTTTGAACTGAATCACTGACTAACGAAACAACGCAGACTAAATCGCTGATCTTAGAGACCTGAAACTTGGAGAGTGTGTTCTTTGTATGACGTAGGGATCCAATAAGAAAGGATTTTCCGAAATTGTACACCTAAGTACACCTTGTCATGTGTTATACCATTTTGAATACTTGATTAGATGCGCCAACTTTTGATAAAACTTGCCGTGGTAGTGTTGGTACATTTTTTTACACCGTACGATGTCAAAGTTTGTGTAAAATAATTTTCTTTGAAAAATTCAATTTAAATTTGAAGTTTGAGTATGTTTTGTAAATAATCTGCAATGATTGTAAATTAAATTTATTATCACAATCGATAGCAGGATTATTGAGGATATTATAACAATAATTAGAACAGTAAAATTTGCCATTTTTTGATTACTTTACGTCAAAAACGTAACAAGGGTGTGGAAATTTTAATTTTTTAAAAATCGTATATATCTCAGAGACCACTGGGCCGATTTTTTTCAAACTTTTTTTTCCATAACAGGCATAAGGAGGCCTACTCGCAGTTCATGGATTATCGTTGAATTTTGGGACATCCTGTATATAAAATACAAATTCGAGCATCACGGTTACGTTTAGTTGACGTTCACTCATATTGACAATGTAAGCAGCAAAAGTAACTTATGGAGTGCGAGTAGAACTTACGTAGTTCAACCGGGGAAGTATTACCGCCACCCTCATTATCCTTCGTGAAGCAATTAATTGTGTTTCGGTTTGGAGAGGCGTGGTTACCGGCTATGCTTAAACACGAGGCGAACATCTTAGTCCTTAAGGATAGCAACGCATTTGTGTGTTAACCTTGAGTACGTAGTAATTGTACGCAGGGATTACTAATGTCCATGGGCGGCAGTGACCACTTACCGTCAGGTGGACTGCATGCTCGTTTGTGACCTTTAAAACATAAAAAAACGTTCACTTCGTACTTACAACTACGTACCGCAGCTAGAATGTTTGGAATCTTTCACAACCCTCTCTCACAAACAAAACCGTACGAAATATGTCACTTATGTTTGAGAACATTCCCAACTATGTGTGTAACGAAATGTTAACCGTTCCGGAACTTTGACCACTTATTCAGATTTCAGTACAGACACGTAACATTGACATTTTCGTCCAAAACTTTGTTTTACCCACGCTTTAAAGTAGTTGCTTGGTAAATTAGAGAATATTTAATGACTAGCTGACCCGCGCAACTTCGTTTGCGTCATATAAGAGAGAGAGTGGGTCAAATTTTCCCCGTTTTTGCAATATTTTTCATGGATACTCCGCTCCTCTGGGTCGGAGCGTGATGTTATATAGCCTATAGCGTTCCTAAATGGTTTATACATGGACTATTCTACACAAAACGATTTTTTCAAGTCTTACCAGTGGTTCCTAAGAGTAATGTAACAAACAAATTCTTCAGCTTTATATTATTAGTATAGATAATAAAAAGGAAAAAATTGTCTTTAATAAAAGTTATTAAAGTCTTGTTATAACTTTTTTTATAAATTGTTGTAATAGCAATATTTGGTTAAAATAATAACATATAAATTTTCTTTCTAACACATTTAGGTATTACAGTGCGCTATATGACGGAAAAATCTTAAATTTATTGCAATATGTGATAACAGGACGGTGAAAAAGTTTATTTGCTTTTTACAAGAAAAGTCAAGACTTTTTTTGTCGAACTTTATATAAACGTTTTGCAATCTTGATGGTAGTGACATAATCCCGTTGCTGTAGAAATATTGGGAATACTGATCGAAAAAACGCGACAGCTGTTAAGGCAGTTCTTTCTTGATGTTAAACTGATACTGTCTAAATAATTTTCGAAGTGACTAGAACAGGTCTGATCGAAGCAAAATTTGATCGCGAAAGGTCAGGGTTATATGGTAGATGCATTAACATCCCCCAGCCAAATTCTTTTAAAACTTTTAATGCCTGCTGAGAAGCTAAGAATGTATGTATATCTAGCGTTACCGTGATAAAAGTCCTTTCTATTGATCAATTCCGGCCGCCTTCCTACAAAATCTTGCTTTCATCTCAAAGTTGTTAGTTGTTAAAATTAAAATTGATGGTTCTGCTCTTCGGTAAACGTTCATAATGAACAATGCCCATCCAATCTCACCTTACCACTGACCACAACCCTTATCGTACGTTTTTGTCGTAAGTCCATTTTTTTATAGCCTTATCAATCAATGTTATGAATCGTTTAAAAACGGTTCGATTTCATGTCGTCTCAACAAAGAATCGCAAACGAGTACACGGTTCATTAGGTTTCTTTCAGTGAGCTCGTATGGCACCCAAATATTTAGCTTTTTTGTGTTTGTTCTGTTGCCAAAATAGGCCAAAGTATTTTATGGTCAATCTCTAGTTCTTCAGCTACGTCGTAACTACTGGTATGCCGATCTTGTTTCTCTTTTGAAAAATGGCATGCATTTTATCCGTATCATGCGATCAGAGCCTCGGTGCATGTTTGACGTCATAATTCTTGGATCACTAAACCTACTATGTGCTACTCTTAACACTTGTCCATATACGTTACTAATTTTCGCGGCCAGCGTTGCATCTTTTTTGTAATAAAACTTTAAAATGTACCGAAATTCTTCCTTAGATAACAGAAGAAAAAACAAAATGAGAAATAGCTGGAAACAACATTTTACTACTTGTTTAAATGTAACCTTCTTTAATGTCATCCAGTCCAGTCTAACAGTTCTGCCATTAAAAATTTTCACCACACTCTACGACTCATAATAAAAAAACGGCGAGAAGGTTCTGTGGACCTTCAGTCGGCACGAAAAAAAATCGAATTGAAACATAACTATTTATTTTGTTACTTACTAAGTTTTATAGTGGGGCTACGGATTGCCGTAGGCCTACGCGGGCTACGTACAATTTTGGCTTCGTAGAACTCGTAGCTCGTAGACGGACAAGCTTATACGATACGATAGACGGACAAGTTCCACAAGTTTAATATTAATTATATGAAACTCAAAGTAATTACTGAGAAAGTTTTCTTTTTCTTTCTTAAATAATAAAAAATGTTAAAATATTTCAGAAAAAGTCGCACACGGAATGATAGATTAGAAATAGATAGATTTTTGGTATTTTCACAAGTAAGCGTTGCGCTGTATGAATGATATAGTAAAAAAATTCAGTAAAACAGACTATAGTAGATCATAGTAATATATCATCATATATTACCAAATATATATATTACTATGATCATAGACCCTTTGGGTACGGAATGTATAGAAGAATAATTGGCTGTCATAGGGACTGCCGATAGAAGTGAAAACATATAACTTAGAATTTTACTATCAAAATTTGAAATTTCATAATATTTAAATAACTATTATAAAAAAAAGAAGCTAGGCAAGTATGTCAGAACCGTGCCATTTGGCACTCGATACTCTCTGCCTACCCCGTTAGGGATTTGGCGTGAAGATATGTATGTATGTATGTAAATAACTATTATCAACATCTCTAAATGAAATATTACAAAATAAATAATATATAATATTGGAACGCCAATATAAATACGAATATTTGAAATCACTATTTACGCCAGTTTACGTTGCTATAGAAGTTTTTACTTAAAAAAAAATGAAAATAATAATCATAATAATCATAAAAATAATATCAGAAGCTAACAATTCGTACCAACTCCTGATATCTACTTTAATTTTGATTTTCAGAACATATCAAGTCAATGCATTCTTAAAGGATAATATAGTGGTATATTTTCTATATAACTATGATAAAAAGCAAAACAAATTGGGAGGATGCTAAGAAGATATATTACTTTATTACAATGTTACAACGACTAACATGATTAATAAGCATATTTATGTGAGTACTGCGAATATCTTTGTATTGTTTTAGATTGCTAGAATGCTACATTTATCTATAGAATTGATGGCATTTTGCCGAAAGCCAATTAACGCCGTTTCCGTTTTCACGATACACAAAATAAACTTAGTTCTTAGAATTACTAATATTATACTACACTACAGTAAATTGGCTATGTATTAAAATATTGTTGTTGATGTTGTTGTACATTATAAAATTTAAAACTGAAATATCAAAACTGGGTATGTAGGTAGGTCGTAAGTGTGTTTTCTTCACATCTATGTTTTACATCCGGTATTCATTTATCACAAATGACAAAGTGTGAAGCGGTAAAATCTAAAAATATCTCAATGCTAAATAAACGTTTACTACCCGTCGACTATTAAGTGCTTCCATATTATATTTTTTATTTTTCTGTAATAAAGGTTCGAGCTATAATGCAGCCCATCTTGTTTGCTACAAAATATATAAAGCCGCCGGACGATATGGTATTGATAAAAATAATAATATATTCAATATTCGATAAACATAACTTAATTTTTATGTATTTTCGTATGCGAATTCAACTCGCAATTGTCTGATATTATTATTAAAATACAGATTAGCTATAAAAAAATCTTGGGTATTATTATTTACATTTACCGAAATAATTTTCTATTGCATATGGTTTACATATTATCTAGTAATAACGCTCTCAATGAAATAATGACAATTTGGGCCAAAAATACCGAACTAGGTGTGTATGTTTAGTAAACCGGATTGATTTAATGGAGTCTTTGAAGACGAGCGAGCATACCTCCATCCTCCGTATATCTTCTTTGTACTTAACCATAACTCACTCGCGGTTTTGTTTGACTAAAAAGTTCTAAATGTCATATTTTGTCGGTGTTTACCGCCCGTGTCACCAGTTGACGTTGTGCCAAATACGACATAAGCTATTTCTATGCAAACTTGTAGCTACCATTACCTTAGAACGTATTTACTACATTTTCCCAATTCTCGAGAAGCATTTTCGTAAATGGCATGTCCTATACAAGAATATTATTAGTTGAACTTGGCAAGTAATTCAGATATCTAGCAATTATTGCACATCTTGTTGACTGTTGTGTCAACTTAATATTTATGACTTCATCTGTCATCATGTCATGACTTCGTCTAAACAAGTAGATCTACTTTCTAGTATGTTGTTACATCAATCGAAAATAGTACCTATTAGGTACAAAATCACGAACTAAATTACAAATCAAAAGAGACATTGAATTCTATTTTTTGCGTGTGTTTATTCGTAATCATGACCTCAGCGGTGTTGTAAGAATACCTACATACGAAAATTACTGAAGAAGAGATAATTATCAAGTTTATTCAGTTATCAAGTTTTCAAGTCAATATTTTCATCAATATAGTTAATCGTGTGACTGCACGGGCATCCTCTAATTCCCTCTAATTATTCAAACTATGTGCGTATTTAAACTTAAATTATCACTTGCTTTTCGGTAAAGGAAAACATCGTGAGGAAACCTACATGCCTAAGAGATTGTAACAAATCTCAAGGGTGTGTGAAGTTTACTAACACGCACTTGGCCAGCGCCACTATGGCCTAAATCCTTCTCATTTGTGAGGAGAGACCCGTGCCCAGCTGTGGGACTTAATTGCATGTATTACATTATGTATTGGGTGAAGCCGCGGGCTTACGCTAGTAACAACTAACATACAACAAATAAAAATTCAATAAGTTTAGTAATTTGTTATGTAAATCGTATAAATATTTTTAACTTTGTTATATGTTTTTTTTAATAAAAATGGTTTATTTTAATTTGATTTTACTGCGATATTATGTACCGCTACTATATTTATCGGTTTCTTGTAATAACTATGAATGTGTTTTTTAGTTAAAATATTGTCAATATTGAGTCGAGATGTTATACTTTTTGAAAAATTGTTACATAAAATATTTTCCACAACAGTTTCTTAATGGTGATATTTAACTAGAACATTATTTTTTTGTTTACAAACCCATTGTACATTTTTGGTCTAAGTACGTAAGTTATGCAAGATAAATGTTGGGAAATCACCATAAGACCTTCGGCACTCATTGATAATCAAATAAAAGAACAAAAAACATAAATCAGAATACATAAATCAAAATAAAATATATTTTAAAATATATACATGTATTTACATGTATATAAACATTTGAAGAATAATGTAAAGGCACATTTGACTTTAGCTAAACTTAAAGTCACATACATATGTCGAGGCAATGAAACCTTTGATAAATTTCTCTACAATATTTCACTGCAAATGGTCTTTAATGAAACTAATTTGTACAAGAAATTGAGAGCGGTCGATAGCTGGCAAGCGCTTCCAGACAGATGGCAAATGGAATTGTCTGCCTACGTTTGATGCTGCAGAAATGCAAATAAATAAATTTAAGTTATGAACAATCCATAAAAATATACGTATCAAATTACACACGCTATTGATCAGACAATAGAATGATAAGTACGCTGTGATAACACGACAAAATTGATAACGACATAACTTGATAAAAAATCTGTGTATCAGTAATTTTATGCAGTGAAACCATTGTTTTTACACAGCAAACGTTTCGCTTGATAACTTACCTATATGTTTATACTATAATATTGAATTTGTGTTAATGTCCGATGATAATGGTGATTACATTTTACAGCAAGAGGATGAGAAAAAAAGCAAGAAGAAACAGTCTCCTGTGGACGATAGGCCGACGGTGCCTGCCCCCAGTGAAGCAATGCTCAATAGTGAGTATATTTTTAAAATATTATTTAACAAATACACACAGATAAGATCAGTATCCATTTATTAGTACCAAGTACCGGATGCCTTAGACTAAGTGGAGAAACCTGGTTCAGACATCAAAATACATGTCAGAGTCACAATCACACATAGTCACAATCTATGAGCCTTCGGGATGAATTTTGAACTCGATAGCCTCGACATTCGCCGTCGTGTTGTTTTTCAGACAGTTTTGAGTGCAGTAAAAAGAATGTGTCAATATAAATTGTTCTGCAAATTGAAACCCAATTGAAAAAATATTACTACAAAACACTGTAATAACATGTGTGATAATACAGTCGCTATGTTGTCATATGAAGTTCAGTATTCGAATCTTAGTCAAGTAAGCATTAAAATAATGTGATATGAATATATAAAAATAACAGGATTTCATTGTTTTTGGCCTTTTGTGTTGTTTTTGGTGTAATTTGAATAGAGGTTTCAAGGGACTCACTTGTCAGTTCATCAAAAAAGGGATTTTTGTACATAAATAAGCCTAAAGCATATCGCGTTATGAGGTGGAGAATTAAGGTTTTAAGATTGTAGTAGATTACAGTATCCACATGACGCCGTCATCATACAGATCTTTAACATAGGTTTCGAAATGGTACCTCTTCAGGCAGATTTTAAAATGATAATATGATTTATTATCTGGTTTTTTATATATGTCCTAGACATCTTAGTGCGATGAAGACTAATTATTGATGTAAAACGTCTAAAGCGGCAGATGAAACCCGCTCTTAGCGTGACGAGACTGCTCTGTGCGCGCTGTTCTTCCGAGTAGAGAGCCAAATTGTAATCACACATTAAAGTGTGATGGGTGTTTCAGAATAATGAATATGTCAGTGTGATAGGTTTGTTAGTGTGAAGGGTGTAATAGAATCATGACTGTGTTGATGTGGTAGATATGCTAATGCGGTGAATGTTTAGAAGTAAGTGTTTACATTAGCGTGGATAAAATTGTCCTTTCATGCATATTTTATGTACAAAATAACTCCGAAGTGCCACATCTACCAGGCGTCCTGCGATGACTCACTTTTTGTTACATTTTATATTAATAGGTTCTCACTATGCAGCTGCGACGATAGTGAAGATCTATATTAAGTACATGAGTGGGATTACATCGGAAGAACATGTACCTATGTAAAATGCATAAATAATTCTAAATATTTTTGTTTTGTGCATTATATATAAATGAATTTATAAATCGTGACAATCTCAATAAGTAATTTTTCAAGCGTCTATCAGTAGAAACACAATAATATTACGACAAACAAATACGTACAACGCCTACATTCAGAATTAATCGGATTGTTCTCGTATTTTTTTCAATGTCCATTATGGCATCAATTTTCACAAATTGATTCGATGTTTACCCTTTAGTAATGAACACTATGTTTTATTGATTACTACGTAGGTATGATTCATTATAACAGTATTGACATTTATTGTATCGACCCACGTAGAGCGCAGTTAAAATTGCGTATAATTTAGTTGAGGTTGATGATAAGTTTTGATGTTATTTATAACATTTATTGTTGCAACTTTGTTTCAGAAATTTGTTACAATATACCAATCCAAAACATTGTTACATTTATTATAGAATAAAATGCACTTATTCCACAGTAAATATATATTTATTTTGTTTAGTCTTGTGTTGCCTGACCATCAAATAATAATACCCCTATCTCTCCATTCATGGATGCCGTAGAAGACGACTAAGGATCGCTAAGGGATTGAACGCTCCCTTTTTTTTTGTAAAATTAATAACGACTGTTGCAACAAACCCCCTGATGAAAATGTTTCCTAAACGAGGTAAACTGATTACCTAGCGAGGGGCAAAGGGAAAATGCTTTGTCCTGAATGACTGACTGACGGTTCAACGCATAGCCTAAACCGCTGATCGTAGATATCTGAATCTTGGAGGGTGTGTTCTTTGTATTTTACACTAGTAGTAGTAGTAGGGGGACAAATTTTGTATTATTACACCAGAAGAAGTTTGCCAGAGAAAAATACGAAAGTGGGCGCTAATAAGGGATTTTTGAAAATTCTTTCCCTAAAGGATTAAAAGGATGAATGTTTTTGCGCGGGCTAAGTCGCGGGGATTTGCTCGTTATAAATATGCTCGTAAAATTATTTTGATGTGCACGCAATATTATTACCGCGAATATAATAATCAATTTTGTTATGAACATAAAAACAACAAGGAGGTGGCAGGTTATAATATATCAGTGCCTAATGAGTTGACAGCGATCGTATAGCGAAGGAGTAATAATTTATCTCTATCTCACATGATCTCTATTTGCCCAAATATTATGGATTTATGATGGGATGCTCTCGGCAAACGCTTGTAAGTGATAAGAGATAAATTTGTCGTAATTAATTATATTACTTTAATCTTGAAATTGTGATAAGTTTTCCATTTATATTATGTATAAAATTTTCACGACAACTGTTGACATGAAAGAAGTAGGTCGCAAAAAAATTCAGCGTGTCTCGCTGTGCAAATGTTGAAAGTTTTTTCAATAAAATTATGACTCTATTTCAAAAGTTCCTACGTATACCTAATCGTCATAGTTAAAACAAATTTATTCTTTCGCATTAGTTCAGTGACACCGTTGCTACAGACGCGTGGAATGTCGTGAACTATATAAAATGGTGAAAATGAATCGCGTCGCTAAAACTGCGGATACCGAGATAAACTCACGACATACGTTGATACATATGGAAGGGTATTTTGGGAACGTGCGATAAATTCCGTTCAGAATAATACTAGCGTTTACTAGTCATTACAATTATACTTTGAAATTGTTGGCAAGCCGAGCGTTATGAGTATTTACGACGGTTGAGGTGTGATGCTAACGCCATAATCACCATTAAATCCCACATTCTACGAAACTTTCGCATTATTTGCGTTACATGAGAAGTAAATACGTTTATCAGAATGATTTCTCGCGTAATTTTATTTATAAATTAACAATACCATGTGATAATTAATTTTACTGTATGGACATTTGCATATGAAGATTTGAACACTGCACGAATTCTTGTGGGAAGACGAAGTTCATACTAAGTATTAGGCTGTCACTACCAAATGATTAAGAACACAAAAATGTCTGAAAGTAATAATAACGCTACGCAACAGATGTCTGAAAACTGAAGGATGAGATAAGAAAGTCGAGGTATGAATACGTCACATCGCCTAATCTTTAGTCAATATTGTCAACGTTATAAGCCAACTTGATGGAAGACCTTGCGTTTTCGTAATTGAACCGTTGCGCTTAACAGTGGTTTAAGATATCTGCTTTAAACAGTATCTTAATATGTAAAAGTTAAATTGAAAGTGTAATGTCGAAAAAAAATAACGAATTTTGTAAGTTTTCAAATTAATTTTTTACGTTATTTTCGTATTCATAAAATAGTGCTTTTGTATTACATGCCGTATTTTATTTATATTCTGTATAATTCTACAATATAGTGGTTTTTGTTTAAGCTATAAAAATAATTGATAATTTGCCAAACATCTTAATTTCTTAACCCAATCGTTAAAATAACCAGCGAACAATTTATATAAATTGTTAATTCATTTGCTGTAATATTTAGTCACATTCATCGTCGACATTAATATATTTTTTAACTTTTGTCACGATGTAGCTAAAGTTAGTGCTAATCTGAATTATACTCAGATAAAACTAAGGCTGTATCTGTCGCGCGTCTGCTTCCGTGATTCTAAGGAATCTCATCTAGTAAAAGATATTTTCATGCAACAATGAGCCTCAATTTTTCTTTGTCACAAAACTACAAAACAAATCAACACCCACCAAAAAACTATCTACCTGTCAGTTTCACAGTCGTTGAGATATCGTGTAATTTACCTAATCTACGTGAATCAATGAGTCAGTGACCTTTCGCTTTTACATGTATATAAGTAGATTTAGGATTGTGTGATTGTGAGGTGTACAACATACGTCCATAAATAGCAATGACCACTAAATTATAGCTTTATATGGCTAGGGATGTAGAGTTATAGATGTCACAGAAAGAACCGTTAGGCATAACGCAGTGAACACAATTTTAGTCGGGCATTCAGAGTGTCTAGTTTCGATCCCGACCACATTGCATTGATTTTAAGTTTCCTGCACCTGGTTCTCAGAGGGTGCTCTTGACGTGTCAATATAACTTTTTTAGTTCGGGCGCGGTTATTTTATTGCCAGGTAGTACTACGCGAGGTAGTTCGTCCGAGGAGATACCACCGCTACTATAGTCATCCTCCGTGAAGCAATTATTGTGTTTCGGTTCGGATATGCGTGGTGTTTGCCGACTATACTTACATACGAGGTGAACATCTTACTCAACTTTACACACAATTCATCAATTGGGGTTGATTTCAAATGTCCATGGGCCGCAGTTCATCACTTACCGTTAGGATTGTATGATACTCGTACTTATATACGACAAATAAAAATATAGTTATTTTTATGATTGTAATGTACGTATATGTAGTTACATGTTACGGTATTTCGTTTCCAGATCTCCGCACGGCGTTTGGACTGCTGGACCGCGACAGCGACGGCCACGTGACGCCAGAGGAGCTGCAGTTCATGCTGCGTAACCTGGGCATCGAGGTCAGCGACGACCTCATAGCCGATCTCATTAAGGACGCCAGTAAGACTGGTCAGTACGTTACTGCTTTTATTCTCATCAGTTTTCATTCAGGTTATATAGACCTGTCCCATGGGGGCACAGGACATATCCCAGAATTAAATAGAAATACATTTAGGATATAGGTAATTATTTAGGATATTTCACGTGCTTTTAAAAATTTGATGGTACCTACTCTTAAGAGTACGATTTTAGTTAGCTGAATCTATAAAATAATATGTGATAAAATACGAAAACAAGAGAATTGGCTGCAGACATCAATTTTATATTTATTAATTAAAGTATACATAACGGTCCTTTTAAAGCGAAGTAAGGGGATTAATTGACGTGGCCATGATTATATGAAAGGTACACGGCTTCGTACGCCGGCACGTAGTAGGTATCACAACATACACTTTAATGGATTTCACATTAAAAGTAGGCTTTATTGTACCGCTCGGTAATTAGTGCCAGAGTTAATATAACTACGTAAATTGATAATTTTTAACACATATTTTATGCTATGATATATATGATGTTAAGATAATAGTTCAACATATTAAAAACATTATAAAAACATGCAGTTCAATGTTATAGCCTCTTCCTTTTTGAAGCCGGTTAAAATGTAGGTTCAATAGAGCGCAATATAAATATAAGCCAGAAATTCGTAGCCAAAAACAGTTTTGTATTAAAATAGACACACGTCCTTGCTAAATAGTAATGAGAGGCGAGCATCGCCCACTTTGTACTTTGATTTGAACTGTTGCCAAATATGAGCAGTGTCGCGATGATTTTTACTCGTGTTCAGACAATTTAAACGAATTCCGTAGCATAACTTTGCAAGATTTTCGCTATAAATTCAAAACGTGAGTAAAATTAGGTTTGTTTACGTTTACTTAGCTTCGAATCGGTATTATTGTTGGCAAGGAAAAAAATGTTGGCGCAATAGTCGTTGATTTATAAAGTTTGTAAAGGAAAGAAAATAAACAAAAGTTCATTAAATCGATGGAGATAATTTGATTCAGCGTAGTCGTTGGGTTATTTTGATTCGCTTCAGGTGTGTGCCTGTGACTTCCGTTGACCTCGCACGGTAGCAAGGTTGCCCTTATGTGCGGTTACAGTCATTTTCAGAAGCAAAATCTGAATAATACAAGTAATAATATTATGTAATGTATAAAAACCATCCCTTGTCTTAAAAATGTGTATAAGTGGTATTCCGCAGAAGCTTAAATAATAATAACATCTAAAAATATTTATTTAAGGGTAGACACTGTCATATTTTACCATCATCGACTATATATTAATAACAAAGGTTTTTAAATTAAATAGGTTATTTAAAATTATTCAAATACAAAATCAAATTACAAAATCAATATTGTATTTTGTACATGAAAATAGTATTTGGGTTAGCCTTATTTCACAGCCCTTATTTCCTACGTGTATAGTACGTATACAATAACATAATTTGAGGTGATTTCATGTGTAGATATCTGCCTTAACAGCTGTTATAATCAAGTTCAATAAATAACCAATGATTAATGGCTTTCTATCATCAAGACTTGAAAAGGTTAATGCGAAAAAAGTAGATATATTTACTTATATAGATATACAAACAAAATGTTTTCTCTTAAACAACGTTGAGGCTTTAAAGTTTACTAAATAATATGGAAGTGTTTCACATTATTTTGGCAAACGAATTAAGTATTTCTGTCTGTGTCTAAAATTTCGTGGAAATTAGAAAAATAATTTTAGGTCAAATTAATTTACTGAAATATTTGTTTCTACTATACACAGTAATTATGACCATGTTGAGAGAACATGAGAACTTTTTCGCATATCAATATGTTTACATACTTACGTTTTACAAAATAACTCTATGTAGTATCTTTTAGTATAAGTAGATGTATATACGCAAGCATTTGTTTACGAAATTGATCAAAATATTCATATTATGCACAAGTATCGACAGTCCAAAATTAAGTACTCATAATGTTTTCACTTAGATTCCTACTAGATTGTTAGGTTTCTGTCATCCTATGTATATGCATTCCAAAGAATTTGTTTACAAATTGATCAAAAGAATCATAAAAGACACGGTCTGGAGCAAGGGCTATAAACATACCTACGGAGCTCTACAGTCTTTCTTTGAACTCTCTATCCAGTGTTAATAACGCGATCTTTGATGAATATCTAAAAATACACAATTTGCACCTATTTCTGGGATATCGATGGGAGTTCACTGTTATTCTAATTAACGATATTTTCATTTTGAATGTATGGTTTAAACAGTTATTTTGCATATATCTTTCAATTAGTGTAATAAATTATTCGGAAAGTAATTTCGTTTATTCCAACTCAGGATTTAATTTAATTTTTTCTCAGCTAACTTCATTTTACCTACATTATTATTATGTATATGATAGCTGATATAGCAAGGTTTGTCTGTGTAAATGTTTGATTAAATCTACGCGTGAGTTTTTTATACCATATTTGGGAATTGAAAACATCGTTTACGGCATATTTTACTTAACTACCAATTTAAGCTTCTTTATAGAAAAACAAGGAAAAACTGCTACGGAGAAAATGTACAGAAAGAACGCCGGTATTAAATCTGATTTGCAAAATTTTGATCCAATAATTTTGATGTTTAGGATCTTCTGAAGGGCCTGTTAATGCTAATTATGACACAATAAAGGATTGATTGAACAATTAATCAAATCTGTGAATAACAACTCGTGAGATCGCTGAAACATTTAATTTATTGGATTCGGATATCGAATCACTTCCCGGCAGACTCAATATGATTGTAATTGAACCATTATAGACTCATCTATAATACACATATATCCGTCAGTGTAATAAGTCAAAAGCTATCGTCACTAGAGCTTTCAAGGTGCCAAAGGCTTTTAGCTTTAGCAATTAGTTAAAAAATGGCTAGACCTTTCCGTTATGATATAATTGCTTTGTGACGTCATTGACGTACCTACTACACGTCACAGTTATAGAAGTCGGCATCGATTTAAATAGAAATATATTTAGATGCAACAAATAAAAAATATATTTTTTCATGATTAAAGTATTCAATCTTATTTTATGTCATCACTAACTCTCGCCTGCAACTCCTTCCACGTTGAAATTTTGATGTGTATATTATGTAAACTGCCGGCCTGATCAAAATATGATCAAGTCACATTGTATATCATTGAGCAATAAAAATTTAAACATCCAAAATTTCGTAAATCCATGGGAATCTCGGGATAAAAAGTATCACTATGTGCTATTTTAGTACAGAAAGTTAAAAAATGACAAGTTATGTCAAAATCCATTTAGTAATTTTAACGTAATTGAGTAACAAACATCCATCCATATATCTAAACTTTCGCATGAATATTATTAGTACAGAAGAAATATAGAGTACAATTCTTTAATAATAATTTTATTAAATTTACTGTCTTGATTGTAGTTTTTAAGACTTTTCATCATATTTTCAATATGAGTAATGATTTTATTAACCGAAGTTCTTTTCTAATTGACTTTCATTACACACACCCATAGCTGACAGTGCCCACTTTACGTTTACTCTTATTCCAAAACAAAAAAAGCATTATACTGCTAATTTGACAACATTTTCAAAATCATTTTCGCCTTGTTCGCGCGTTTAATATCTGTTCCGTAAGGTTTTATGTGTAGGTTAACCCGCGGGTGTAATGCTACGTTGCGTTATGCTAATCAGCAGCCTATCTCATCAGATTGTACACCCTCCATATACCTGCGCAACCTACACGAGTATACCTAGTGTTACCCGATAAAAATATTAGTCCATGGCAAGGAGGTATTAGTCATGTTTTGAACAAGATACGTCATTATTTTGTATTTCAACACTTGTGATATTTTTACGTTTTTTTAATTGAAAACCATCTATGTTCATCATATATTTTAATAAACACAGTTTAAATACCATAAAAGGACTATAAAAGCCCTGTAAATAGAAAAGTTTAAAGGGATTGTTAGAACATAGCCGACAGACATTTATTTTCGATAATATTCCATCAAAATATTCATAACATAAGTCATTTAGATGAAATGAATGACGATATGAAAATTACAACTTTATTAGTATTTATAGACATATTCGAAGCTGGTCAATGAAGTATAGGTATTCTTAAATATATTCCCAAGAGTAGCATTACTTCAATTATAATTGGCAACCATCTATTCGACCTAAACAAAAACTGGTTACGAAATAACTGCAACGCAAAATGAATGTGGCGACGTATAATTAGTTATATGATACATTTTTGTTATAAGCTAGTGCAAATAAATATGGTATAGTATTAGTTTTAGGATGCCAACGTTCGTAATATCTGTAATCTCGAGCTCATCTATTTTTAATGGCTTTTAATATGAGTATTATGTGTGTATTAGTAACATAATAAATGTGTTTATGTATTCTTACCAGTAGCTGATAGCTTTTATCTATATATATATAAAAGGCAAAACTGATTAACTGACTGACATATCAGCGCACAGCCAAAACTACTGTACCTAGAAACTTGAAATTTGGTACAGGGGTTCCTTTCATGATGTAGGTGAGCACTAAGAAAGGATTTTTCGAAATTTTACCCCCAAGGGGTTTTCGACTTCTATGCGGACGAAGTCGCTGGCAAAAGCTAGTTGTAGTATAATAGTGAGTACAGGCATATCCCCCATTAATTCCCCAAATAAAAATTAGACAATAGCGTCACCTTCCTAAAAGTATGCTATTTGCCATGTTGAACCAAAATCTATGGGTTCGCGTCAGCAACATGCTAACGCTTGAGGTATGTCTATAAGGTATATGAGTATAACTAAAGACATACACTAAACACAAATAATGTTCGTGCCGCTACCTACGTACGCGCATCACGTCAACACGTTGTATATACCCGATTATGTGTGTATGTAGGGCGCTTCATGGATGGATAGTTTTGTGAGTTCGCGTCAGTTTTTTTTGTTATTTAAAATATTCGTATAAATAATAATAATAATAATAATTGAAAAAGGTTATATTACTTATTTACTCATATTTTATTTAGACTGATGTTGATAATATAATTTTTATTTAAACATAGTGATTTTTAAAAATTTTAATACTAAAATTCTAAGTTACATGTTTTCACTTCTATCAGCAGTCCCTATGACAATTTTTATTTTTACTATAAAATAAACATCAAAAGTAGTCTATGTGCGAACACACACAAGATGCACTTTAAAACAATATTTTGTTTACATTGCATGCTTCTTTAAATTTGCATGTTTATAAGGTCATATAGCAGTTGTATTGCATTTACAGTACAATTATTTCTTACTTGTGTGCGGTGACCTTTTTGTTGACGGCGCTGCTATAGAAATTTTCAATGCTTTCCTCTTTCATGAGGCTGTCGAGACACGCCTGGAACGGGATCAACGGACGAACAACCTGAGACGGGTCTCTGAAACATGAAATAATAATATCAAAAAATTGTGGTAACTAAAGTGTTTTGGTGAACAATATGACATGATATATTCGGCCGGACTAGAATTCTAGCCGAATATTTCATAATCAGCCTACTTCGTTTTATTTTAAACAGAACACGTTATGTCTTTTTGATTTGCTTAACAAGTCCTTGTCCTTGTTAGGGACCGTCGTCTGACTGACGGCATTCCGGTATTTAAAACTTATTTTTTTTTAATCCATTGTTGTGCATCAGACATATACTTACAATCTCTGCTCCGCAGCCTCGGCGGCGCGTTTCTTTTTACAGGCGTGCACGTCATTTCTCTTCAGGCAAAGTGAGCGAGGAATGCTCTGCTACCTCATGCTCTTAATATGCGCTCACGTCGGGCGGATTGATCGTTGCGGATACGAGCACGCCCAGAGATGGTTACTACTATACGGTACGTCACTTTTTACCCTTTAATGACCAAGTAACACTCAGTCTCTACAGGTGTTGCGAACGCCGCACTGCATGCGCTCCTCCACCGTTAACCGG
>DWNR01000580.1:0-18839 GCA_018250455.1 Polygonus leo | reverse complement strand
AATTACTTATAAATAATTGTTAAGGTTGACAAATGCCAGGGCTAGGGTTGTCCCATAGCCCTTGATCAAGTCCCATTTAAAGTACCACGTCCTGCATACTTCCTGCATCTTCTGTACTCTGTGGTAGCCAGCTGTGTGGTACTTACCGTTGCTTAAAGTTTATTAATGGTATTTATACATATCCTTGATATAACTATAATTAAACCAGTGAATGCATGCAGACCGCCTCATGTTACGTGAGGTCTATCATAGACGCGTTGCTCCTAACTAATTTAGAACATCTCACATTAATTGTTTACACTCACTTTAATTACAGTTTTGACCTCGAGCCCTCTTGTATGTGTTGATAACTCTGATATTTTAAGTTATTTACAGATATAAGAAATTAATTAATTTACCAAATTACATGCATGCATGTTCTCACCGATATCATCAAATATAAAAGGATTTTCCCTTAGAAACTTAAGCGGCATTGCTTATTTATAGACTCCAACAAAACCAAATAGATTATCCGACACAGGAACGGGTCTTGCCTATAAGAAAAATGATAGCGAACAGCAGAATCCATGAAGCAATTTAATAAGTAGAATTCCCAGAGTAAACGACGAGTATGTAAGAGCAAAAACAAACCACACCCTCGGGCTACGACATCGAGACGACGTAATAAATGGAAATAAATTAAGATAAAAACAAAAAGTTCTGCTTCCTAGTAGCAAGTAGTTATATTACGCAAAAAATATTTAACGTGACTGACCGGTGCCGTCACATCAATAGAGAACAGGTGGCTAAGTCTCTAATGATAAAAAATGACACTCGATCAGATTGACTTTAAACGTCATGTAATATATTTTGTATCCTTTTTTTAATCTTTCAGAAATAATAAATAAAAATGAAACAAAGTAAAAATATGCAAGCTTCTCATAAACCTACCAATAACATTTTGCAAGCAAAATCCTGTTAATTCCTAAAGGAAGACTTTATTTGTACATATCTGCCATAGGGACCTCCACGAATTGAGGTGCAAAATCCATTAGCATCTCTCTTGTTTGAAGAAATAAAACATGTAACTTTCAAAAGGCTTTATTAAACAGTTTTACTGCTGGTTATGTGATATATGAAATGACATAACTTCATAGAAATTAAAACTGAAACAATAGTTTTGTCACGCGCTAAAAAGCGTGGCGACCGTGACATGAAAGCATAATTGGAACCGTCAACTTTTTTCACCTTTAAACTCTTACAAATGTTCACAATCACCAAACTAAATCAGTTTCTTCAGACCTTAATTTAATGTCATGCTTACTATACATGCACACAATACTATTGAATGCCGTCGTTGAAGCACAAATCAACTCTGAATACATGCACGACCGACGAAATTTACTCACAATCATGTATCAGCTAGCGGATCTCCCATAGAACCGTTCGGTGACACGAACGCATTGACATCAACACCGCTAATCGAATCATAGACGATAAATGGAAACACATCAATTAAATAACAAGTATACAGGTTTGATACGGTGATTGCTTTATTGGTAATACAGTTATAATTCCTATAAATTTAGACATAAGATGCAATTTAAGCTGTTTATTACCAATTGTTCGCAAATATACATAATCACTAACAATGGCATAAGTGATCGTAAACATAATTCGTTCACATAAGTGAAGCAATTAACGCAGTAATTTGCAAGTGAGATCGTAAAAACCGGAACAACAAACACTGATTATAATAAAAACACAGATAAACCCATTATGCATGCGGGCGATAAAATGAAGCACGTAGATATACGTAATTTGGAGCACAATAAAAACATAACAGAACCATTTGTAGCACAATAACAAATCAACGTTACGAATTTGCAAGAGTACAATGAAAAAAAAGTTACATCACGAATCGATAAGCGCCATTGTAAGGCCCAGATCGATTTAGCAAGTCAATGAGTTGATCCCGATACTACCAAATCGGTTTCAAGATGAACCATTAAGATGTCTGTTCGTACTATCGTCAGTAGCCCTTGTAATCTCACATATACAATAGCACGCTTTGTGCAATATAATGAATTCTGCCATCCAAATTCAAAGCCCCTCATTAAATCCATGTAATTCGCCATCATGAGCCACCTTCATTAGTCAACTTCATGATGCAACTTTTCTTATTTTAAGGGATCTATGCCGTACAATAGATTCGAAGGCAGATTGAAACTTGCATATTATTGATGATTGCAAATATGATATGAACTTAATTATAATTTGAATTAAAACTAATATTGCGAAATTGCTATAAGCAGCAAATGATAGACTGACACATAAAATATTATTTTTATAATCAGTAATAAAAAATCTTTTTCTCTCGCTATTGTTTACAGATGTTACAATTATGTTGCATCTAAAAGATTTAAACCAACAGTTTGTTTTCAGGTAGTGGTGTTATTTCTAGTAAACTAAGGGACATCTTATTCAATACGAGAACACTTAACCCCGGTGTCGAGTATTCGATTTAAACACGATGCTCGAATCGATTTCCGTTAAGTTTCGCGTCCACCCACGGCATGCACCGTTCATGGCGAACAGCGACTAGATTATTTCCATGTGTCGGGACGAAGATATAAAATAAATTATGATTGGATAAAACACGCCCACGAACCTAAGTGCCTTTTTGAAGATGATTTGGATGCACTACCCACGCGACGAAGTAAAAAGGTGTACAAATAAGATCCTCAAATACATGAAACAAAATATGACCATTGTAAATAGTATTCAATATAAAAGCTCAAAAGTCAAGAATCTTGAGCCACACAAGAAACCCAAATGCTAAACAAAAGGACAGATCGAATAGGACTTAAAATAAACCCACATGCGAAAGTCAACAGTTCACAGGTTAAACAAGTCGATGAAGTTGCTTTAAGGAGCAAAGTTTTCACAAACATTTAGGACGGCATACCTCAGCGCTTCCAGTAAGTGAAGATCCACGATTTCCTATAGAGAGCTAGCGAGTTCAGCTATTAGCATAACTAGAGAAGCGCGAGCGCAGGTGAGCGGCTAACGGGACAGAGTATGCGCATATCGATGACGCATCTCGTGTTTCTAATTCGTTTCAAATTCAACTTTATTGCTAATACCCTAAAAATCATTATCGAAAACGAACCTGCCATTTAGAGCCATTTTAGTAATACATTCATAAGGTCAGTTCGCAAACACGAGACAGAATGCCGCTGTGTAGACAGATTTTCGTGTCACAATAAATTGTATCTTTATCGCTATTTGATTCATCTTGAATATTAAAAAGTTACATTTAGCTACAGTCAGCCAATAAACATTGATTTATTTTATATAGATAATTGAAAGGGACACTCAAGATAAACGTTTATTGTTTCTAATGGCGAACCTGCAGTGTTTGATAATTTTATTGCTTTTAGTCATGTAATTTTGAAATGTTAGGTGGATATTTCATTATCCTCTAATCTTGCGTTGACCCAAGACAAACGATAGGGTTGTCAATACTCATATTTAATATTTAAAAAAAAAACTTGCCTTAATGGTATTCTTATTGAAGATAATGTAAAGAATGAAGATGAAGACAACCGTGACGGCAAGCGCAGTTCCGAAAGCAAAACTCGTGATCTTGAAAGTGAATGCACGCAAAACATATTATTGTAACGCCATATAAAGTAGCATAACTAAAGTCATAAAGTCCCAAACGTACTTATTACGTGACTGTTGCATTTACGCCTTGTCATACAGCTCTTAGACATTATTACAACAAAAGCTACACAACTATAACAAGTTACAGACTTGTTACACGATAAGATATTTCACACCGTGTCAATAATGATGATGGTATTTTATTTTGGGACACATTTTAAAATGATATAATAATAGTATCTGAAGAGTTAGCTGATAAATACTCTGAAGAATCCACACACTTTTGTTAAACAAACGTTACTAATTACTAATAAGTCACGTAATCATACGAAACATTTCCTAATTATGTCACTATTATTCAAAACAATGTTAGTAATCACATCAAATTATTATTTTAATCGTGTCAAACGTCTCCATAGTTTCCCAATCTGTTGAGCTATTACACGGTGACTACGCAATACTTCATGTCACGAGTTAGCGATTTTCAAAACACGGTTAGTATTGGAACTCGATACAATACGCTAAGTTTGAGGGATAGGTAACTCAAATTGACGATAGTCAGACCGACACTCAATATGTCCACATTTCATAGTAAATCTCATGGCGCAACATACAACGTAAACCACTACGTGAGCGAATTCACATCAACCTATCAAATCTAATGCTAATGTTTGATTTATGTTTGGCAATTTAGTATACAGAACGATTTCGGAGTCTTTTGCTTGATAATACTTAGATTGAAACTATTTTGATCTAGTATCTGTTATATAAATCACAATTGTTTCATTGCTACTAACAATATTCGTAGGTTAATTGGATTCCCTTTTTCAAAAACATTGTATCACGTTGCTTTGCTTGTGTTTTAAAGATGCCAGACAGCGATTTTTGCGATCGTCAGCCAGTGATAAAACATAATGAAATATGAATGACGTAAGTTTATCTTGACAAAAATTTTGGTTAGACACGCACGCTGAGTTACGAGAAAACGCCTTGTAGTTTTGTTAACAATAATCTTTATTATAAAATTTTGATTTATTACCATGTGTAAAACCTATGGCCGTAAATTTGATGTATCTGAGAATTATATATCCTTTGGGATTTCATTTATGATGAAAGCATCAATAAAATGTGGCTCGTCACTTTATTGCTAAGTTCAGATATAAGTAAAAATATTGTGACTAATCTGAAATAAACAGAGAAACGTAACAATATAAAAAAATGTGGTTTTCAAAATAAAAGCCTGGGAGCATTACAATGGGCTAATTATAATTCCAAATTTAACGATTTCCAAATTTATACAGCAACAACTACAAATCGACAAAATTAACGCGAAGCGCAGAAAATGTTTTAGATTCCAGCACAACCATTATACGCTTGGATCCTGTTAGTCCTGTACAGAGCAGAGCTCCATTTTATACAGGATTAGGTTCTATAGCAGTCGTAAGTTGGGATTATAAGAGGAATACAGCAACGGGCTCGGCTATTCAGGTATTGAATGCAGTGGATATGAAGTACCCTTAGCTTGCTACAATTGTTCGAGAAAACAATTCTACAAACGGGCAGGCGGAAGCTGTAGACTAGGAATACATTTGAAAACACATAATATTACTAGAACGAGAAAGATAGAAATTATTTGATGTTCTTACAACTTTATCAGGACTCAGGTGCTCGTGCGTACTGATATATTTGAAATCAAAATATAAGAACAAAGTAATTATTGTTTGGAGATGTCGTTAAGAAATTTACGTAATGTTTTCCGATACAATTTAAAAATCCCGACAAAACGTGATGTGAACGTTACGTAAAGTACACCACATGAGTCAAAAAACTTTAAAGATTTATTTGTGCCATGACAAACTAAACAAAAACGGAGTGTCCAAGGTTATCACAACATCTTGTCATTTAACAGGACTTGGAACTTACTGACGCACAGAAGTTCTATAGAAATAATAATGTCTGTCTAAGTAGTAAGTAGCATAAAGAGTGTACTTCAAAATTGCATCCTGCCGAAAGGCTGACTGAAAACATATCACATTAAACCGCGGAAGGTGTCGTACAAAGCAACGCTGTAAATTCAGGTAGTCTTTACTCCAGTTGAACTGAAATAGACAAACAGAACTGAATCCACTATCACACGTTGAGTTCCTTTCGTGTCTCATTAATTTCCCGTGTTCGAACAATGCAACGTAGAGCCTTAGCCTCCAACGTCGCGTTTAACCAATTCACTATGTATCAAAAAAAATTACACTGCATAAGGAGTCGTACAAAGCAACGCTGTAAACTCTACTAGTCCTTACTCCATTAAACTGAAATAAACAAACAGAACTGAGTCCACTATCACACGTTGAGTTCCTTTCGTTTCTCATTAATTTCCCGTGCTCGAACAATGCAACGTAACCTCAGCCTCCTACATCGCGTTTAACCAATTCACTATGCATCATAAAAAATTAAACTTCATAAGGAGTCGCACAAAGCAACGCTGGAAACTCAACTAGTCTTTACTCCAACTCAACTGAAATAGACAAACAACTGAATCCACTATCACACGTTGAGTTCCTTTCGTTTCTCATTAATTTCCCGTGTTCGAACAACGCAACGTAGCCTCAGCCTCCTACATCGCGTTAATCAGTTCGCTATGCATCGTAAAAAACTTTAAAATGCGTAGGAGTCATTCAAAGCAACGCTTGCAAGATTGACTAATTTTAATCAAACTGAACTGCAATAAACAAACAGATTTGAATCCGCTGTCACACGTAGACTGCCCTTCGTTTCTCATTAACTTCCTGTACTCGAACAATGCAACAAAGATCCTCAGCCTCCTAAAAATTTCGCTACATTTGTACAAAAACACCGTGTAAAGAGTCGTACGAAGCAACGCTGTAAATTCAACTAGTCCTTACTCCATTGAACTGAAATAGACAAACAGAACTGAGTCCACTATCACACGTTGAGTTCCTTTCGTTTCTCATTAATTTCCCGTACTCGAACAATGCAACGTAGAGCCTTAGCCTCCTACATCGCGTTAACCAGTTCGCTATCCGCGTAGCCATGCATCGTTTGACAGCGAATGGGCGTGCATTAGTTATAAAACCTGGTTTTAAGTTATATGCGATTGGCGGTTTTTGTTAAATATCCATAACTTTAAACCAATGTAGTCTATGTTTTACACACTTATGCAGCCAAGTTATGATCCAATCAGTATTATGAAAAATCAAACATAAGTAAGTGTTACTCCGGATACATAGTGTTACTCCGGTTCTTCAAATAAAAAATGTACCTTTTTACTAACTACTCGCGTTGGTCAAAATGACCGTATTTTGTTGGCGATTGATTCGTATTGCAAAAAAATATTTGATAAAATGTATGTATACGTTAGATTAAGTTTCAAGCACAGTTAATTTGATTTGTTAAATAGGATGAATATAATGAAGTCGCGATATCAATAATTCCATTTATTATGTCAATATTTAAACATCGTTTATTTACACCACACAACATGTAGATACAAGTACATCTGGTGCGGTATGGGAGCAAGGGGAGAATTTATAGCACAACTAAAGGGATGGGCTTAGAACGTCGTATTTAACGGTTGCCTTAGACGTTCCCACAGCGGTTAACCACATTGTTTCAATAGTTATCTTGAATATCTTTATGCATATATAAAAGGTGAGAAGAAGAAAAGAAACGACGTGTGAAACGCACGAAGCAAATAAATGAAAAAGTTACATTATTTTTAACGTATGTGAAATTTTATGACACAAAAAATTGATTTTTACGATGTCACATAGAACGTAAGAGAACATAAAAATAATGAAATCATATAGCTGCAAATTTGCTTAATCTAACATCTATACATCTTCTATACATATAATAAAGCTAGAGAGGGTCGAAAGTCTGTACATGGAAGATATTCGAAAAAAAATTGGCTGGGTATACTTAGAATCGATAACAGAACACGTTCCAACAGTTTTTAGAATTTTTGTCTGTTTGTCTGTTTATCTGTTTGTCTGTTTATTTGACCGCGCATCACGTGAAAATGGCTTAACGGATTTTGATGCAAACTTGACTAATCTGCCGAGAAGACTACCGGCCAGATTTTAGGCTATAAAAATTTACCCCTAAAAAGAAGGGTGGCGGGCGGAGCCGCGGGCACAGCTAGTATAGTATAAAAGCGAACGTGAGTTTGTGTGTTACGCTTTTGCACTTTCTATTCATAGCCGATCGTCATTGAATTTTGTACACTCATTGGCAGGGATAGAGAAAAAGACATTGGCAGGGGTATAGAAAAAAAAGCAAAAAAAAAGCAAAAAAAAAAAGCAAAAAGAATAATTGTATCCACAATTTTTCCTACCGAGAGTCGTATAACGCTAGACTAACTCTAGAAGTTTTCACTTCAATCAATTTTATTCAGAAAATTAAGGTGTCCAAGGTATGTGCCAGAGGTATATAAACATTTGTTATAAATTCTAAATAGATGACAAAATTGAGTCAACAACTATACAGAGTACCTGTAAAGATCCTATATTTACCCGTACGAAGTTGCAGGGTTTAAATTTTCTTATAAATAAAAGGAAAGCTGTTTCCGTAATCCACGTTACATAAACACTTTCAGTTAATTCCTTTAGGCGGTTAGTTGTTACCACGATCGGGAGCCAATTGCTTTAACTATCCAATCTTATGATTATGTTGCACAAGCAAATATTTACGAGCATAGAATAAAGCATTATTAATACTTGTAAAATAAGTTGTCATTGTTTTATATCCACGAAGAGAATTTTCTCGAAATAATGTAAGTAGTAAGTGTCGTATAAATTATACGATTAAAAATACATGTTTCTTTTGCATGTTATATGCTTGAGGTTTTGATATTACTTTACGTTGTACAGTACATTACAATGTATTTTATTATACAGTAAAATACAATATATTTTGCGGATATTACTAACTTCTATCGGCGAGACTTATATTTTGTGTTATACGTTATGTGTACAAGGACAATACACTCATTATAGGAAGTAAAATTCGCTTAGAAACAGAACAACATATTAAAAAAAAAATTGAAAATCACTCATATAAATATATTTATTCGTCTAATCTTATTTTTATTTTACACATGTTATATGTCAACAAAGAAAATATATCAAGATTCTTTAAAAAGTTCCTGAACTATACTGGCTGAATTTCTGTCCATTTGAATTTACATGTGTTATCCTGTTTAAACAGGAAAATAACCTCTTCCATTTGGAACTCAGTAAAAAGTACATGATTCATTTACTGTACGTATTAACATAGTCTATAAGAGATACATAGCAAAACAATCGCCTAAGAGCAATAACCCGCATAAACTGCTTTGCATTACAATATGAACTTTAATCTAAACCATCATTAACGATTATGAATGGTCGTCATCTGAAGTAATGTGAGCCTAAAGTATGGCCTCAGGTTAATAAGCTAGTAAAACTATTTATTAGGTATGTCGTCTTCGTAATTGCGTTGTGAACTTGTGTGTGGAGTGTTCACATCTGAATACAAATGATTCGGGAAGAATTGATTCATTACTGTTATTTCGTTTCAAAGGAACAGAAATGTTTAACGGGGAAAGTACCAACGCCATATTCATGATCCTCTGCAGTACAAAGCTTGCTTGTGCTTGTGTTGTCCACACAAACACAACAGTTCTCCGGTGGACACGACACGAGTTCTACGTCCTGATAACGCATTTTAGCATAAAAAAAAACTCACTAACCATAGTTATTATTTTTTTTAATAACAACATAATATTTTTTCTAATAATATCCTTTGTATTTCTCATTACTTTACATTACTAACAACAAAAAAATGTTTTATTTAAATTTGATAAAGAAACGAAATTAAGATAAATCTTACTTTATCTAATAAAGTAGTGGAGGTAAATAAGTCCAGAACATTCAAAAATTTTATAGTAAGTAAATAAATAACCGCGATATAGACATACAAAGCATTAGCGGACTTGAGAACGTTATTTTTTATTTTATTTGAAACAAAAAAACATATTAATTTATATAAAACATAATGTTACTCTTTTTATTGCAGTTTATGACTATGAAGTTAGATAAACTTGTATATACCAGTTAGGTAGCTAACGACCTAATCAGGTAGGAAACAAGCAAAAGGACCCGCGAAGCCTTGGATCGTGGCAAGCGTTTGTGTAAGCGCCGCGTGAAGATAAGCTTAAAAGCATTGAAAGCTCCTGAGGCTCAATTACTGATGTCTATTGGCTAGTTTAATACGTAAGAACGAATATGGAATACATAATAGAATGAATGACAGAAATAAATTTTATGGTAAAGGAAAGTATTGCTTAAAAATGGTATAGTGGCGTTGTTCTTTCCGGTAATTTAAAAAAATCAGAAATAAAAAATAGCCGTAAGAACTAGGATGTTAATTATGGCCGTCGATTTCTGAAACTGTTTTTATTATATTTTCTTAACGGATGATTTATAACGTTTTTTGTATAATTTAATATTTGCAAACGACCATGCAATCTCCCGGATGGTATGTTGTCACTAGTAATAAGAACTAAAATAATAAACGGCAGATATCATTGAATAAAGGTAATTCGTTACATATGTAGTAATATGTACTTATAAATAACTTAATATCGCTTACAAAAATTCCGTTCCCGCGCTTAAAGTTTACGACTTGTCAATATCATGCCTATTCTTTGTCAATCGTATCGACGAATCCTTGAAAGTGATCGAGTGAGGAAGTCACTGACTTGTCTGACTAAGAACCAGTGGAGGTTAAACTATGAGATAAAAATCGAGTAAAACACGGATGCCCAACTTAGGACATATGTCTAGTAAATAACGTAACAAAGAGGCGTGGTTGCCGCTTATACTTAAACACGAGGCGAACATCTTAGTCTAATAATCGTACGCAGAAATGATTACTAATGTCAGTGTCGGCAGCGACCACTTTCCATCAGGTGGTTACCTTTAAACCATAAAAAATCACAGTTTAAACCTAACCTAGATGGCGTGTGTGCCGATGGTGTTCCCTCGTCTCCGCCACTCGGTAGTGAGATGGAAAATCGTGATTTTAGTGAGTTGAAGCCCCACATAACCTTCCGTCTTTCCCCTTGGGCGCAATGTACCCTGTGCCGGGTTTCTCACATGTTAAAAAAGACTCCTCAACCCTAGTCACTCACGTCAGACTTTAAGTAGTCAAATTGGCATAAGTGTTAAAAAGTTGGGCTAGATTAAGCACTTATTATCTCTTCTTCCTTCCCCCTCAATAATATTGTAATTAATTAATATAATTTTAATTAGGCACAAAGTTACTGTCGTTTCGGATTAAAGCAACTTCCCTTTCAAAGCTATTGTTAACAAGGCCACTTTATTACCATTTTAACATTTCCTTGTTTATCGCGTTTATATTGGTCCTGAAAACCTTTATATGAAACCAGGTTAAAAGATTATTTTTTCATGAACAATGATCATCACTCATTAATCAACTTAATGCCAGTCCCTTAAAACAGTGGCTACTCTAAAATACTAAAACCCTTTGTGTGGAAATCCAACTCACCCTTAGCCAATTATTAAGACTTCCAAACCGTAAGTTTTTCTCATAAATAGTCATCCTAACAGTGATCATCACTCATTAACTCATTGACAGCTCATCCAACTAATTACAAGCAAGTGTCAGTACACGAAGGTGCTAATACTAAAGCTCTTTTTTCCAAAAATATGTTTTCCAACCACGCCTTCTCTAAGGTACGCAACCATCCGCGTGCAGAACCAACTCACCCTTAGCCAATTATTAAGACTACCAAACCCTAAGGTTTTCTCATAAACAGTCATCCTAACAGTCATCATCACTCATTAACTCATTGACAGCTCATCCAACTAATTACAAGCAAGTGTCAGTACACGAAGGTGCTATTCTGTAACACAATATTAATGTTCAAAGGAAGCGTATTAATGTGATTTATACATACAGGACCGCGTATAACTCATCAGAAGACGTTAGTATATTTTATAGGTCCCGGTTTACAAGCTTCAAACGTGAGGGTTAATTCATGGATCTACAACGGTATCCAGATTACGAGGAGCTGATATGCAAAGATGCTCAAAGTTTTTGTGAAGATACATGGTTTCTCAAGTGATACATGCTGATTAAAATTACAGAAAACTGTTATTACTAGATTACTACATAGCAGAGTTCGTTTAAAATGTATTAATACATGTTACAATAGAATACATTAAAGGAAATCATGTAAGCAAATAAATAAAATGCGAAATATGTCCAATTTTATTTTGCTCCTCTTTTTTAGAACATTTCAAGATCCAAAAAGTTTTTATAAAATTTAAAAATTCTGCACTATTTTAGGTAGCAAGTAAACAAATGAAAATTTTTGAAAATTATTAATATATTAAATATATTTTGAATACTTCTTCATCGTTCACAACATTACCTCAATCTATGACTACCTGTATAACAATGGATATAATATGCGATCTTAACATACATTGGAAACACCTAAGTTTAATACAGAAAGTTTGAGAACCCCTGACAGAGAATCTGCGATTAGTTCCATGAAATCGATATTTATGAGCCGCATATACCGTGATGTATGTACATCCTCCGTAACAAACTGCACAAAACCAACAGATGCACGATGGGTCAAGCAACAAGTCATGCCACTGCTGTCATGCATCATTACCGAACAAAACATTTATTTATTGCTACAATAATAACTAGCACTACAAAACCAGAGATAGCCGATTGTTGGTAGATACAATGAGACTCCTTCGACTACTATTATCTGGGTTCAAAGCTCTGATAATTCAAAAATATGTGCGCATTATAATTGAAATGTCACTTTTCGGCGATGAAAATATATTCCACGAGCAACGAGTCTAAGAGATTGAAAAATAATCTTAAGTTGTGTAGTCGGCAAATTCATACCGGGCCAGCAGGGAGACTAAAGCCAAACCCTTCTTACGGTTACAGAAGACCCATATTCCGATGTTGATGATGAGTGCCATCCGTAACAAGCTGACACAAAACCAATAGATGCAATGGGTCAAAAGCCACAAGTCATGCCACTGCATTCGATGCAGTCACACTGCCTGCGTTATTACCTAACAAAACATTTATGTATTGATAGTCAAATGGTTAGGTTAGGTTATATAGGATTTAGAACGATCACGGTTGAGCTCTGTGTTAAATACGTGGAACCTCTGATTTTTCAATACCTATTCACTTGCGCTATATGTCAAAATCGGTTTTCAAACAAAGAACGTTTACACAAACATATAAAAATGATTGTAGACGAATTGTAAATCTCATTTTTAAAGTAAGTTGAAAGATGAAAACTGATGATTTTGAATGAATTGAATGAATGATTTAAAATAGCCATCCTTGCTAAAATATGCAAAAATAACCTTTATTTTAAATCAAAACCAACTTCAAAATATACTACTTTGAGTACCATAATTTAACTAAAAATCGAAAGATAAACGGTCTCCACAACATTATTCATTAATTTCAGATTCTCGTACGTAATTAAGAAAATAATGTTAATTCCCCTTTTCAAGTCACTTAAACCACACATGGCATCATCTAAATTATGTCAATAAACTGAAAGCGATCTCACATTATAAATTCGAACTTTCGTCGAATTAATCAACTCCGATATGATATAAACACGACTTAATTTACATATCAATCAAGCGAGTCAAATTTCCATAATTAACCAAATGAATAAGCCTAAGTTCATTATTTATTCCAATAAGATAGAATTGATTTATGACCATGCCACTAATTAACGAATTGCTCTGAATCGATATTGTTTCAGAAATATCTTACACAATTTCCTTTGTTTTAATTGCTTTTGATTGTTTTGTTCGACAATCGTGCTCGAATTGTTTAGTTTCAATTCCAACTTCTTGGAATTGTTTAGTTTCAATTCCAACTTTATGCTCATTTTAAACACTAAACACTGAATTTTAGCACTATGTTATTTTAATAAAATCAGACCTGAACAGAGAACAAACCTGAACGGGTCACACGTGTATTAAAAAAACAAAAAAAAAAATGTTTTGATGATTTAAAAATATGTCATATCACACTATCATGACCTCGTCCCAAGAAAAAAATCCATCTCCTTGTCTCCACGTAATAAACAGACATATATGGTAAATGTGAATAATACGAGAGAGTGAATAGTAAAAGGAAAACATATACCTAATACTTCAAGAAGATAAACAAGTTCATAAGTAGTAAAATTTAGAAAAATCGGTATGTAAATTCGAAAGGTTTACAAGTATTTGAATGTCTAAATGTAATCATTAACATAATATAATTACAGCACTAACATAGAATACAGGATGACCTAAAACACAGACATGAATAGAGCTTCCACAATGAAATGATTTTGAAACATTCAGCTTCATGTATCAAGCCTTGCTAGATATTCTCACGAGATACTGTATGAAATAACATATGTACATGATAAACAAGAGCTATAAGATATAGGCCTCTGATAAGATCATAGATAGATGTATTAAGTTATCACAAATCTAATTGCGATATAAATAAGACCGATTGTATTGTCAACTGCTATTAAGGAAAGTAAAATATTGAGTATTCATAAAAAAATTTTGGTCGACATATCATAATTAATGTTTTATCTTTAGAAATAGGACAACATATGCATTATGTTATGGACCCCTGACTAGTAATTGATTCTTATTGTTTTGATATCATTGCAATACGCATGCTAAATGTTCTATCTATGCTATGCTAGGATCTATTAAAACTAAAGATCGTTGTGCCAAATTATCAAGTACAACTTTTCCGGTACGATATAGGTCTGAAAAAAAATTTTTAAACAGTTTTGCGTCTAAGAGTACGAATATATTATATAGACATATGTTGATTGATGGTAGTGACCACGTACTTACCAGTTCCAGGTACTGATAGTAGATTCCAAGCTTTAAATTTAAAGTCGATAGATAACTTCAGATTTAAGGAAAAGGTAAAAAAAAGTGTCACGGAGTCAATGTCAGAAATCAGCAGGACTTTTCCTTAAAAAAACATGGCTTGTATAAATTAAACGAAAATATGAATAACCTAAAATTATTTCACATTCATAAAAAATAATGTATATAGAAGACATTATTTTTTATCAATATGAAATAAGATATTACATATTATCGCCTTAATAAGCATCAAAGTATCCAAAAGATCCTTGAAGAGATACAACAGATATTCTCGTCCAATATTGATAAGTCAACATGAAAGTTATCGTCACTGTGAATAAAATCGACATATACACGTTGTTACGATAATGATCTCGACGATATCTTAATTTATGTCGTCTTGTGGATGTAGGGGTCTAAAGCTGATTCTGGTGTACGTATAAGATAATGCGACTACTTGATAAAAGAGGATTGGAGAGATAAGCTGAAATCGTATACCGTCTTAATAAAACAAGCTTACAGCACTTCTACTCAAATATAGCAAAGAATTATTAAAAGTGGAACATTAATTTTAGACGTTATCGTTTACACACAACGTAAATAATTTAGGTATATTTAAGGTTTTTATGGAATATAACAAGTTATTAGATTATATGATTATATTACATACAATTAAATTATAAAAAAGAATAATATGACTTGCTTGGTAACTTAAACTCGTACTTGATCAATTACCAAAATTATTTCCCAAATCAGAACACCCTGTAGTCCAATTGCCATTTAGACATATGAAATTTTGCGAACTATATTTCAGTGCGTATTTCTCTTCACAGATTTATTTCTAATCAATTGTACACCGGTGCATTATAAATCAAATATCAATAAAGGCCAATAAGTAATGTTGTATCGGAAAGGATCATAGCTTTAGTACCGAATAGAAATTTCTAGTGTTAGCGGGGCTTATTGTAATATCTTGAGATTTATCGATCTAATCTAAATATTGCGTTACAAGATATTAGACCGAAGTAAAAATTAATAAGGAAACTAGTAATGGTGTAAATCATTGTGTTTCATTACGTCTCTATCATACTGTATCATCAGTAATATCCTTAGCAGAAACACGTTATTTTATATAAAAAAAACTTTTATAAAGTTTTTTTGTATTGGGATGATTTTCTGATTAATTTCTTATGGAGGCCATAAATAATGTATCGTAAAGAAAGCCAAGATCATTATATTTTTTGTTAGAAATAACATTATTAAAGTCGAGACAAATATTGAGTCGATTATCTATCAATTTGTTCATTAAATTGTTAATTGTACATAGATTCTACACACTAAGCAAGATCAGCTTTTAAATCTTAGACAGATCCGATTAAACACGTTCATTGCAATTCTCATAAGTCTCTAAACCTTCATCCTTACAGCAAATAACACCAAACCTAACGAACCAATGGTTAGTGTTACAAAACATAACGCATATGACCAAAAGGCGAGGCTATAAACGATAATGCACAACATTAAACCTCCCAAATTGATTTTGGGTCCAATTACAAGCAAAACAGAGCGCGATTGGAATAGTGTCTGTACAGCACAAATGTCGCTAAAACGGTTTAAATATCACAAAATTCGACTCGAGCACGACGAAACAATTGTTTCAAAATTGTCGGATTCAGTTCTCATGTAGCGAATTGAGCAAGTGCATTGTGGTAAAGTAAATGCCTTTTAAATGGTTTATAGGCGGGTTTAATCTGATCTTCTGCGAAACTGTCGCTCGAGGCGGCGTGTCCTTTACTAAATCACACGGCTTCAGTATTGCATCTAGGGCTGATAGGGATGAGCATTGTTCTAGTAGGTTTTTTTTTTTTTTGACGAAACAACAATGTTGTTATTTTTTCCATTTACAAGTGGTACCTGCTATGTATAGCGTCTCGTCAAGTAATGAGAAAGATTTTTACAACACCGTGCTGTGTTTGCTATTGCGGTAAAGTTCGGAATTTAAAATATCATAATAGTGTAGGATTTCTAGGCATATTTTACTTCATCCTAAAAAAGGAGGGCATTATTTTTGATAAGCTTTCAACTCGAAAAATTTTGTGAGTTTGGTTGAAACTCGGTCTTCGTAACTCAGTAAGACGTATCTAAACAATTACACTACATCAAAAAATATATATACGTCTAGATTTTCTAGTAAATAATTAAGTAATATATGTAGCAAACTAAGATGCAAAAATTAATTAGGATTGTAGATAACATCAATAACCCCCTTCGAAGGAAATTGACAAAGCGTGTGGCCCTATAAAGGCAAATAAACCTCAACTTTCACACATGAGCTGCTGCTATAAGGAAGAAATAAAATATAAATTCTACAGTATAGGTACAACGGATGTGTTAAAGCTATAAATGCACCTCAAATGGTACCTTTAACACGAACGCACAAGGTAGGTCCAGAGAGCAGCCCTGTATTGATGAACAATGTTACCTACTCTCTCCTGTTTCGCCAAAGGCGGCTCGTACACATCCAACTTACGTGCGATACGTTTAATCTGGAAAGCGGTATGTTCAAGAAGATAGCTGTCTCTTTTATTTACGTTCGCTTTTGATGTTCCATCCTTTTCCTAAATCTGTTTTGTTTTGGTTTTAGCATCAGCGGCGTCGTCTTTGTTTCAATTTGTCTCTTTATGCCGATATATCGCTTCGGAATATGCGCATACATGCATTGGTTTTTGCTAGGGCTAGCTAGTGATCAATGTATATTTAAACGTAGTTGTTTGTATTTTTTATCCAGTAAAAACATGTAACTTGTAACTAAGAGAATCATTTGGATTCGCATGTGCGACTTTGATTTGTAATTGATTCAAATTATAAAAAAGTTTAATCGGAAATCCATTAAATTACATGCTTCACTTCACTTAAACATCAATATCAATATGGATCTGATAATTAAAAAAAGCATATTGTGTACGGTCGAATTGAGTAACCTCCTCATTTGTTAAAGTCTATAATAATCATTATTAATTGTTTTAGAGTTTCGTCTATTTGTTGATCACTCGACTCGTTACTCCTCAGTAAACTAGTCAGTTACTTCTTTTATATGTGTATGTATGTATATATAAATGTAGAACACATGTATAAATCTCTCACAAGTCACAAAAAGTTGAAACGATAACTTCAGATATTTCAAATTCATAACCAACTTAGTAGCTTTCTGTCGGTTTGACAGAATACATTATGTGTAACGAAATTTCGTCAGTGTCACTTTTTGTCTTTTTCACTCTTTCAATAATTACACAGGTGCGACAGAGAAGGCTAATCAGCTAATATAAACAGCTGGTGTCATTACAAGAATTGTGTTCCGCGTTAAATGGAACAAATGCCAGTATCAGCCTTATTTATTGTTTGTATAAAATGTCTCGGTAAGTCAATCGGTTTAAACAGTGTTCCAAAAGATTTATATCGATTTTCACAATATTTTGCAGTTTGGACTTTAATTCACTAAAATGTTATCCACTTAAATCGCTATTTATTATCATTAAAACACGTAAGAGAAGTATGTGGTAATATTTTATTTATTTTATTATAAATTCATAAATGTAGGTAGTACATTATTTTTTACACATCAATCCTTATACAAATTATACAATCCTTCAGATATATATCAAACAATATTTTCGTTTGTCGTTTTGCATTCAAAAGAGCTTTTGGTCGATGTTTTGGCTATGATTACTACTGGCCAACTGTTTTTCGCGCCAAATAGTATCAATTCCTTTAGAAAGTCGTAATTAATAAATCAAGTGAGGAATCGTTAGATAGTCGCCGGATACAATTCACTAAATGCATTGCTACTCCTAAGGACTTAGACACAACTTCGTTTAACTATCAAAGCTATTAATAGTCGATTATCTAGGCAGGTAAATATTAAGACGATAAATAAATATTATACACCCTGCGCTACATAAACTGCCTTAATCTAGAGAGAGAGTAACTGATACAACTTACGGCCACTACCGATAATCGCTATTTTAACTCCTAATAAGCCCGTTAGAGAAATTTCAACGCTACGGAAAAAACTAAAAATTTGCTTTTACTACACACTTCTTCTATAGTCTTCCTTAGCTATATACTCTGACATAAATATTTCTATTACAAGGAAATACTTACAACGTAATTACCACTATACTGTCAGGTGTTAGCTAACAAAAACCAGCTAACTTAATTAGTTCC
>DWNR01000579.1:0-18861 GCA_018250455.1 Polygonus leo | reverse complement strand
CCAACTCCGGCCTCCGAAAGGATATGGGGTCCTTTTGAGTTTTCTAAAGGCTTTACAATAGTGCTCTAGAGAACTGTTCGATCGGATACCCACTCACCTTTCCACCATTGCACCACTCGCCGAAGGATGAGGTTTCATCCACATCAACTGGACTCGTGGTTGGCTGTCTTCAACAGTTCGGTTTGCACGCTCCATCCTACCTCGTACGTGGAAATTGTTGAACGAGCTTCCTTTCGAGGTATTCCCAGTGCGCTATGATATGGTGTTCTTCAAAAAAGGTGCGAAAAGAGCTCTCCTGCAAAGCCACCCATGCATTGGCGGTCCCTCAGGTGCTGCAAATGGCCATTGGCGACGGCGACTAGACCATCAGGTAGCCCGTCTGCATTATCGCGAGGTTAAGATATATAAAAAAAAGTATGTACTGAAGATAAAATTGTCCATTCAATTTGTTATTTTTTATAGAGTTCAGTCGGAAAATAATATAAATCGTGACTTTACAATTGTCACAATCAATTACCAATGTCTTCTCTGTTTCAGAACTGGTTTTCAATTTATGCTTAAATATCAAAAGTGTCTTCAACTTGGTTCACATAACATGTGTACAACTGTCTCGCATTAAATACATGGATAACAATGGTGCATTTTTTACCTATTTAATTAATTTGTGTACATTTGTATTAAATATTTGGTTTGTTGTGGTCTTAAAAACACGGAACACAGAATTTGACTATACTGAATACATAGTTTTGGTGGAAGAAAATTCTATACCCCTAGCTCTATTCAACAAAAGAAGAAAAAGTAAGTAATATAAGTTTATAAATTAAAACAGAGCATGACGAATGTCAGAATAAGTATGCTTCAAAATATGATATTAGTGGTTTACTACCTGAAGCAGTAAGCGGAATCAATTCAAATCATTTAATTACTGAAAATCTTGGTTATATGAGTATATAAAAAATTATTATACTTATAATATTTAGATGCAATGAACACATATTGTTTTACTTCTATTGAAATGACCTCATACAATGCGTAGAGACACAGGCGCAATTTATTTTGCATTCTATCGAATAAATTTTTATTTTTTTGGCTTGTCATGAAATATTTTAGTATCTTAACGAATAGCTATATATAAACTTATAAAGTACATTAAACTTTATTCGTTTTTAGGCGCTTAACAGATGTAAATTACTTAACAGGTTAGATTTAACCGAGCATGGTTGACGGAGCGTCACTCGCCGTTATATAATTTGTATTATAACTAGTTCTTTACCAGGCTACCGATGTAATGCCACATACGGCAAATTAAAATCAGCTCTGTGCGACACCAAACCGCATACGAACTATTCTGTATCATCGTGCATAGTTTAAAACTTTTATTTTTTGTTATACAATCTAAAATAATACTTATTATGAAAAAAATGACAAGTTTCAAATGATTAAGAACGGTTCAAGACATTTCCTATGACAAATAGATGGATAGATAGTGGAGTTTTAGGAAGTCCCTTTGGTCCGCTCAGACCCCAGAACCCTAAAAAGTTAATGCCTTTGCGAACGTACGTTTTCATCTCAAGGGAAAAGTATATAAACATTACTTGTGGGGTCTATAGAAACCGCTCATACTAGATAAACTACTTAATAAAAATATTTAATATATGTAAATCCAAACATGTATTAAATAAAGCTACAATTATGAAATAGTAAACTAGCCCTATGCAATTATGTTCATTGCAAACTGTGCATTTTAAAGCACAATAATTAAAAGTGTGCGGATGCTTCGATTGAACTTAGGATTTTAAAATTTGTGTATGAGAATTACATCTACTTATACGTACCTTTTATTAACACGCTTTTATTACCAAAATATAGCAGTAATGTAGGGATCGATTGCGGTTTGATGTCTGAGGATGCGGTATACAGATGTACATTATCTACATGAGCTGATTAACTTAATCCCTAGGTATAGCTATACTACCCGTAGGGGACTTTCCCCCACAATATCTATTTATAATAGCCTATATTAACTACATAGGCCACATAACATGCGAAATGTACATAATTGTTACATGTCTTCTATTCCCCTAAACACCTAACATATGCAATAGACGAATACCTAATTATCATGATTTTGTTGGCTTATTATATTTTCTTTTTGTGTGTGTAAAGGAAACATCAAAAAATAATTTATTCAGAACATAACAAACGAGATCAGCATTTTCATCTCGGAGAGAATAAACTTTGTGTAAATAGCGAAGTCCTGAAAGAAATTAATCACGAATCTTTTGAAACGGCACGCGAAGTTTATCTGGAGTGTGACAGGTACTAATGAGCTACTGTGTTAGCTTCCCGAAGCGAATCCAATTCAGGACGCCCGCCCGCCGTTTCCCGGAAAATGCCGAATGTAGGCCACGGCAACGCGTCACCGAACTGCACACGAGTGGTATGCTGATGTACGGAACTTTGAACGCTCTAACGTATTAGAGCATTCAGGTGGTTATCATGAATGTGCAGAACAAAGGGCTTTCGTATTGCAACGTACTATATATATTGCTGTAACAAATAGGCATTGTTCAGAGATGAGCGAGACTGGCCCAAATGTAGGAATCGTAAAATCCTACGCAATTTAAATTTACAAACGCCAATTTGAAATTATAGCCATATTGTTTTACAGACGTAAATGCAGATGTGTTTATATTTTGTCTTTAAGTAACCTTTTTTTCGTCTTGCTTCTATAACATAGAATGAAATTTGAATGTTAGGTAAATAGATATGAATAGAGATTTTTTTTTTTTCCATGTAATTCAGAATTAACAAAAAACTGACAAATTCGTGTTGAACTCATATGGTGATGAACATGTTATCAGTCTTGTACGTTTTTTTAATATGAACATATTTGTATACGGTGACGTGGTATAATCTGATGACGTGAAGTTATCTCTAACAAAAACAAACGTCATAAGATGACGAAATGAGAATAAAAACAATCAAACAGTAGTTTCGGAGGTCACGGGTCCTCTTATTAAATAATGAAGAGTTATGTGTACGTACTAAATTTGAATAGGTACTATCGACGGACGGTCAAACAGACACACTAGTTACATTATAAGGGTTCCATTTTCTCATTCAAATCTCTAAAAAAGGTTTAAACATTCAACCATAGACATATACATTGAAGTAAATATTCAAATATAACCAGACGCTTATATTTCGATATTTCAACGTAAGAAATAAATGAAACCGTACAAATAGGAGATTTTCTTTACTCTGATGATTCGTTCTCAGACACGTATCGATTTCCGCCTAATCGAGTCTTCGTTTATTGGTGTAATGTAATCTACCTATACAGATTGGCAAACAACAAGATAACGGAAACGTAATTAACACATAATAAATCCTATTATCACATATTATACTGTTACCTTTTAGGATGACTAAGATACGTATGACAAATAAATAAATGAGTATATTAACAACAATTATGATTCAGAAAATAATATTACGGCCATATTGGGAGATCGGGATTCTTATCAAAACTAACGTAAGAATATTTTTTGACTGTAATGTTATAAGACTTGATCATAAGTATGTTCTTAATAAAAAAATACATCAAACTATCATTAAGATATAAGGATAGAATATTTGTATAGTAAAATACATTAATAATATTATACAAAACAATGAATTTATTCTTAATGTACCTTAATAACAACTTATTCTTATTTTCATGCAAATTATGAGCTTCATTTTATGCTCATTTGTGTAAAATTTTGCCTCGTGTATACTTTTTGTATCATATGTTGTTATGAATAGCTTCGTTAACTTCGTAGATAATCTTTTAAAATTAACATCATACTCGTAACCGTAAACACGGTTGCTACACAACGTTAGATTACATAATATCTTTCTTTTTATTTTAAATATTTTTTGAAAAAAAATAAGAACAAACTAAAATCGAAGTATTGCCTAAAATAAACGCTGTTTTCTATTAGTCATTCTGATCAACAATGTATTTTATTTTAATAGTAACATATAAATATAAAACATAAATTATTCATTGTGACCTCAGATAAAGTAAAAGTACTCTATTAAAAAATAATAACGATTAAGAAATAAAAGATACTCGTCATAATGCGTACGTTACAAGTGTCACAATCTCCAATGTACCAGAACACCAGAAGTCTATACAGTTATGTTACTAATCTTATCGTCATCCATTAAATTACGTCACAGACAACCGCCAACACCGTTCATGCTAGACGGCGACACATAATTGTCTGTATTTACTTACTATAAGGTTAAAAGTCGCAGATTTATCTGTGAAAAGGCTCACGGGTCTAATGTGACGCACGGAGCCACGGCTCGTGATCGTGCACCTTGGTAACAATAAGTGTGTAACGAGAAGGTCGCCTCTTATCAGGACCTCGCCGTGCATCTTTGACAGCGACAATCGATAATTTCGAAGAACGTTCGGCGTTTACCGGAAATATTAGACGCTATTATGACATGTAGATAAGGAAATGTGACAAGTTATCTGTGATTTGCTCTTGAATAAGATTTATCTTAACACTTTTTTTTTGTTTTAAAAAGATGTATGTTTAATTGAGAAATACAAGCTATCAAAATAATCTGAACTTACACTATAAATTAAATGTTATAAATTATATATTATATTAGTTAAGTACTGTTATGATTATGTTTATGTCACAAAACTTGACACACGTTTATATTTTATAGGAAAAAATAGATACACATAAAAAATAGACATGTCCATCAGTTATTTCAAATAACAATAGTCTTAAACGTTTCTATGTCCAACGGAACATATTAAAAGAAAAGCTTAATCTTATAATTTGTCTATTTTTATTTTATTTCATATTGTACTCTTATCACTTGTTGCAGACGAAGCATACATGAAGCTCGCACTAGAGACCGTCGAAGAACTAGACTGGTGTCTAGACCAGTTGGAAACCATACAAACTCACCGCTCGGTGTCTGATATGGCTTCGCTCAAGGTACGTAATGACTACATTAATTAATGTTAAATCTTTCTAAATACAGAAAGTTATATAGTTTATCAAGGTGGTGGCGTGATTTTCTTATAGACACAATGGCTTAACCGACTTAGAGTACCTACCGTACCGTATGTATGTACTAGTGTCGTAATGTGACCGTAGATTGGAAGGTTTACCTCTAGACTAAACTATCACTTCTAGGAAATAATTACACATACCGTCATTACACATATGACATACTCTTTGTGACTTAATTATAACAAAATTCCGTAAATTGATAGTGTCTCATAAAACATCACGCGATCACTGTACGATAATGTATTGACTGACTGACTGACTATGTTGTGATTGACGCGATGGAGTCAACAAAGTAAACAATTTGTAATTTATCATTTCCTTACGTCAAAATTTTGTAACTCATTTTTTTACTAGAACTATTTCTGAATCATACTTCCAAAAAAATGTTTTAAAGTAGTATCTTATGGTTTGACAACGGTTATATTAATATATTTTATGCAGAAATACCATTTATAGGAATGTGCATAAAATATGTAAATATAACCGATTGTATATTACTTTGGTTTAGATACACGGTTCAAGTGTATACGAAAAAATATGTGAGACTTGGGATTGATGAAAGACATGGACTTCGATGATAATAAATTATGTACTGTTACAGAATTGAAAATAAGTAATTTATAAACACACTGTCTCTCGATGTCGCGCTCATATATCTAATAAACTTATATAAATCATTATATAAGTTCATATGTTATGGTATTTAATAAACGTAATAATTTGCTAAGTGTTTAATGGAAACAAAGGCATGTTTTAATGTAACCGTCATACAAGTTAGTAATATCCTGTGAATCACGAATATTTATCTGGATTATCGCAAATAAGTACGGTAACTTACCTTTCCCCGTTTCTAATAATTGTAGCTTCTAAACAGTATGTTTGCTTTATGATTGTCGAACACAGTGTTCTAGTAATCGTGGAAATTTTCTAACGCAAAATCACGACCTAGGATTTGCAGTACCAAGTAACGCTATATTTGAGCGCAGTATTTACTCAATCCACAATGCGTCTACTTGAATATGCGAATACATATAATACACATTACATGTATTTCGTTAGCACTTATTAAGTAGTATGTAAATATGTTGCAATTTATATAATATAAAACAAATATGCCCAGAAGTAAACTTTGCCAAATTATATCCGTCGCCTACAAGTCGTATCACATTCCATCAGGGAAGCTCAAAGCCCACTCCGAAAAGTTTTAATGATTTGACCAAAGAGATGTTCCAATTTTGACTTAGTTTATTGGGTTGTTTGACAAGTTACCGAAGTATTCCATGAAGTACCATATCCAATTACTGCAAGAAATATGTTTTCTATTCGTAATTCCTATGGCTTGTTTTGATCTGCCATATTTAAATAAAGTATAATGTCTTGTTTACGATCGCTTAATTACCCACCCAAAACTAAAAAATTAGGCTATATACAATAGTTACTTAAGTAGTAAACTGTTTGTTTATTATCTGCTTTACAATGTTTTGGCTCTTATTTTTTGCTATTTCTAGCACTCTTTTACAAGTTGCTTCACAAATATCCACTCGTGGGAGTGTTAATCTTTATTTCTATAATGTCTTAGGATATATTAGTAGGTTAACAACAGACATGACGTCAATTCTCCTGGGAAATGCTGTCATCGGCGATTTCCTCGTTATCGCTCAGTTGACCTTGACTTAAGACTGTTTCTTACAACATCAAGTTGAAAACCCTTACTCTACTTTTAGGTGACCTTACACCATATAATAGTAAATATGTTAAGATAGTAGTTTGGTAGTATGTACTATAGTTAGTTCTAACTTCAACGCATTATCTCGTTTTTTCACGTATCTTTCTCATATTTAACTATTTGCCAGATGTAATAAAATACCTTGTCTAATTATATTATAGTTAAGTGCTTTTCTGTCTGCGCTGTCTAAACACAACTAATTACAGTGGCTCTCCTCTCAGAATATTCCACCTCTTTGGCTAAGTGAAAATTGGTCTTTAAATGCCGATGTCTCAATATCTGGTGAATCTCTCTAAGATAAAATATTTGACGAATAAAAATGATTATAGAACGTCTCCTATCACTTACTAACGTAGATTAAAAAACTCATTTCGTTTTAATGTGATATGAATTTTATTCGTTAAACTCAATCCACTCAATCAACAGTTAATTCGCCTCATTCGTCTATTTATTTCGCTTTCATACAATCTATGATACCAATTTCAATAAACAATTACATAAATGTGTAATTAACGTATCAGATAAGTATGACAACATAGCGTATAATCAGTAATTAGCAACAACTTTGATAATAACAACCGAACGTCGCTGTTATCGTATTTTCTATCAATTAATTAGACATGTCTCGTATTTCCGGAGCATTTCTTGCTTGATATTGATGTACGAAATCCGTCAAAAGTATTTTCAGGTATCAGGGTTAGTAGGAGTTCGAGAGGGTTGGGTGTGTGATAAGTTGTCTTAATGTAAAATGATATCTACCGCTGCTGGCGTGTGCGTGACGCGAAATTGTTAAACGCAAGAAAAGGAATTGTGACGTAAATCCCGAACTATACGCGTATATCTATAAACTTTTATGCCAACACAGTTTAACGCTGCATTATTGTATCTAGATAAAAGTTATCTGTATTCTAAAACAGTGAAATTATTTTCTCTCGATTTGTTGCTAAAGTACTGATACCCGCCATTTGTTATTTATATTATGTATTTACCAATGAAACATTGTTATTAATGAAAATTTTATGAGTGACTCCCATTTGATTTACTCGATCCCCATATTGGAGACTCTGGCTTAAATGCAAACAATTATATTAATGTTTTAATATAATAAAATTCGGAAAGTTTAAGCCCCACATAGCAACGCGGTATCTTATTTTTACATTTTCTAAGTATACATGAGAGTTTGAACCAATGTAAGACGTGTATCAGATAAACCTTTAGAGCAGACAGCACGTATACGTTAAATTAAACCATATTACGGACAATAATATAATTATTTGTCTCTAAGAAACCCGTGTCCAACTGAAAGCTCCTCAAATGGACAAAGGGCCACGGTCGACAGTCGGCCACGCCACGCACGTCACGTACGCCTCGAGTAGAAACTATTGCGCTTAGTAAAACTCCGCCCGCCTAACGATCCAAATTGTATACAGGCTTCCTTCTTAGCTCACGTAATGGTTATAATTTGCAATGAAGATGAAATCACGGAATTGGAGAAGCTTCGTCCTTTACTGTGTCTCTTTAGTTAAATGATAACATTGACCTACAGGCGACGTGCAGCTTGAACTGATCCGAACTAGAACAGAACTGGGTTAGTTTAGCACGAAATTTTCTAGTTAGAGTATTAAGAAAGAATGTTTGAATGTTTTGAAATGCTTATAAGTACTGCAATAAAATTTCACAATAACCATATATATACAACATGTACAATATTTCTGAAATATCGTCATAGATTAAATTTGTCTCTACATTTCCCTATCTTAATGTATGTTCTATCACATTCAATCCAAATGTCGCTGATATTATAGATTGAGACAATTGTCAATTAAAGTTCATCTCAAAAGCGGCGTTTTTTTTTTATTTTATACGTGACAAACATTCAAGTGACGCAGTTATCACGTTGGTAACAATTAAACGATCTAATAAAACACGGTCGTGTAGCCCCGAGCGCCTATCTAATTACAACGAGTTCAAATTTACGTGCGAAGATTACTTCACGCTCTCATGATAGGTGTAATTTTACAAATAGTAGGTAGTTTATTTCCTTAATTAAAGCTCTGCAATACCGAACGGAATGCTTCACTTAGGTTTTTTTAAATAGTGGAAATAAAAATGAATGTCTAGAAAATATACGAGAGTTTAACATCACTAAAGAAGTTTCACATCTATATTATTTTATGTATGTTCCGCGATGTACAATGATGTATATAAATAAATCTATATAAATAAAATGGATTGTCCCATTTTGGAGGTATCAATGTATATAGAGATGAATTATCAAGTATTGTTAAAGAAATTGTATTATTATAAATTTCGAAAATACATACACCTACTACAATTAATGAAATCTGTCAGTTCTGTCTTTGAAATGGCTTAGTACTTAAACAATCGATACTGTACAAAGTACTCTTAAATTCTTAATGATATCGACTTTTTAGCATGTGGTTGTTAGTTGCAGCTGACGCAGTTAAAATTTTCTCACAAAGATCCTATATTAAATCATCACAGGGACCTGACATTTTCAATTTAATTCTTTTTGATTAACTTAAAATTTTGTAATCAGGATACGAACAGTACTAAATACAGATGCTAAAATGTTTAGTAATTTTCTCTATCCCAAAATAATCACGAAAGTTTCGGAACTTATCACGTATTCTCATGAAATTTCTTTGAACTTGTTATAAATAGGAAATATTCCCTGAACATTCCGAAAGCCAACGCTTTAGCACGAACGGGCATGACGCGGGTATTTTTGACGTCCAAAGGTCGATATAACACGTAAAAGAAATAACACTTGAGGCGTAAGTTTGTGATTACCGTACCATTTTATAAATTTTATCACTAAATACGTGACCGAATTAAAATTATTTTACTATATATTTTGTAATACCCATCTACCATCGACCTATAACTATGCTAGTATTGGACATAGTTTCTTCTGAGTTAATGTAAAGACTTTAGTGTACTACATTGATCAATTTCATAATCTAGATAAAATGGAAAATTTCATAATCGTAATGACGGCTTCTTACACACGCACGTAATTAAAATAAAAGTTGGAAATGACTGCCTGGGATTAGCACCCCAAGGTCCAGCGTAGGAACATTCTTATTAGAGTTCATAAACAAATATTATTGCCCTAGTTAAGTCTCGACATATTAATACTGGGGTTAACGCTCTTTCTAAATAACACGTGACTTCGAGGGTGGCACGGGCTTACGAGCTCTTTGAAATATACCTATATTCATAAGTACACAATCACTGCTCGCTGCCAATAAGTCAGTATTTCAGTATGTCACAGGGATAAATATGACTTAATTCCACGTATTCATTTTGTGCCAAAATGTTTTTGCGGTGAATAGCGTTAATTGCAGGCTTCCGTATCTTATTTCGGAACCAACATATAGATTCCCAACAACGATAAAACAATTATATGGGATGTTATTTATCTATACATATAAAATGCTTTGTCTCGAATAACTGACTGACGGATCAACGCATAGCCTAAACGGCTGATTGTAGAGACCTGAAACTTGAAAGGTGTTTTTTTTATGACAAAGGATAATAAAGGATCTTCCGAAATTCTACCCCTAAGGGGTTGAAAAACGGGAGCAAAGTTTGTATGAGACAACGTGATTCCTTGGTCTAATTTTATTATATAAAAGATTCATAGGGTAAAGTTCGAAAGTGGGCACTAATAAGGGATTTGCGAAAATTCTTCCCCTAAATGGTTAAAAGGAGATGAAAGTATTTGCGCAGGCGAAGTCGTGGTCGTGGGGATTTGCTCGTTATGTATATGACAAAATACTATAAACATACAATCCAAAATGATTGTTTTTGTTAATAATATTAAACATACAAAGCATTTTATATGTATAGGTAACGTGAGGCACTTATCATCAAGCGTATTGCATGTTTACTTCTTGTTTTCATCCCGTAAAAAACCTTAATGTGACTTTAAATAATATTAGTTGATTGGATTCATAAGAAAAGATTTATTATTTTTTATTTAAAACTCAATGAATATTATATATAAGTAATATAAGAAAACGAGAAATAATTAATTTATTAAATCCATCTTTGCTCTATGCAACTGTATTGTATTTTTATGTCATTACAACTGTAGGTCTATTCGCGCCTGATTCAAATTTAGCCCAATTCAGTGAAGAATACTATTCAGTTTTTCTTCGTATTCGCTCTTACGACGATGATTGTGACTATTTAGCAATAGATACGGTGTCCGAGCCAAAGTCATTTGTCTCCGAAGGGTTACGAATGACCTGGTTAGAGCGTGACGTATATTCCGACCTTAGCGCCGCGGCGCGCCGCCACCCGCCGAAGGTCTGCGGCGTCGCAAGATTCCCAGTACCGCATACTCATATATCATACGCATCCTTTTGTATCATTCTTAACCTTTTCATATACGTATACTTCCTCTTAAAGGAACGTTATTGGGTAACGCATAGAGAATTGTTCTTGTTTGATAAATATAACTTGTCTTTTATGATTATTTGTTATGGTTATAAGTATATATTGGTACAAAAATAAGATATAAATTATTTTCGGGGTAACCTAATATTTTTAAGAAACGTTTTTATACGTTTCAGTAATTTTGAAATAAAATATAATTCAGTCGACTCAGTTGACATTCGTGTGAATGCTAGGCGTGCAAAATGTGTAGAGTTAGACAGACGGTATGTTTGTTTAATTGGCAAGATCTAAGATTGTTACAAGAATCCTTGGCGATCTCGTACAATCTCCAGCGTGTGTGTACACATATATCTATTCCGCACTATATCAGCAACGTCACATATTACGTTCCTACGTATTGTGCAAGGTGTTCCTTCTACCTGCAGATTATCGCGTGAGCACTAACAACATAAACGCGAACGGTATTCATTACACAGGAAACTTAAACACAGATAATGACGTATGTCCAATTAGATTCGAACTGTCTGACTGCAGTACAATGTCTACAGCGTAATTTTGATGTTACGCTAAGGGACCTGTATTACGAAGTGACTCAACTGAATACGTATTATTTGTATGCGTCATATTGCGTCACAAATATTTATCCAAAACGTAATTTAGGACTCTCACTGTATAGGTTGAGACATTTATTTATATTTGCGCTGTCAAAATCCTGTTAGTCTCAAAGGAATACACGATGTTACATTTCCGCTTAAAGCGATGTTTCGTCAAAATACACATAAATAAATCTTGCTGTTTCAGTTAATCTGGGAAAACGTTGAGTACGTACGTGAGCACAACTAAAATTTGTGGGTGGCTCGGAAATTGGGAGCGAAACTTTCCTGACATACTGTAGGTATCGTTTGTTCGTAGCACTCAACTTAATACAAAGGGTCGCGATTAGACTTATGTAAATATATCTACCCACAGTTAGTAATTATAACATATTGCTATTGTTCTTAGCTGACGGCGTTCCCATGGTCATCGTACTGTAAAGTAAATAGTATATTGTAGTAATGTAAAACTTTGATTTAACTTAAAAATTCATGTCAGTAATAATGATAATGAGATCATATTCCTGATCCTGAATAGTCAGTATGATGGATGCAACGTTTTTCATTCTCATACATTTCGGAAGATGACTTTTGTATCACAAACACTTTATCAGTTAAAACGAAAGATATACCGTTTAATAAAATTCGTATAATACTAATACGTCGTTGAAATAATAATGAAACACATAATTCTTTGTAGGTCATGGCTACCCACGAGCCGTGGCGTCGTAAACAACACATGCCCCTAATATTGTTATCTAACAACTATCTTAGTATTATCGCTGTTCACATATCATATTATATACGAGTGCATAATACATAATTAAATGCAGGCATGTCACACTTTAATTTAATACACTATCCTGCTATAACATTTGTATCATCTATGTCGTTACTCTTATTTTATTTGTAATTGTACCTAGAACCGATTAAAAAATATATCTTGTTTGAGTCTTACATATGGTTTTCTCATAAAAGAATCTTCTGGATATTATTATTGGAGCATTACAAGCTAATTGTTATTACGAGGCTACCAGGAACAAGAGGATGAATGGTTATTTTAAAATAAATAGATTACCCAAACGGATCCAGTCTTTGTGTTAGGGAAATTTTAGTTTATTCATTAATGCTTAAACTAAGTAGGAGTTACTCGGAATACACAATTTGTAGAAATACCAATACAAGCGGGACAAATGTATTTAAGATTTTCACGAGAAATACATATTTTCGAAATAAATGTTAATGATATTTTAAAGCAAACACGATTGAATGACAAATAATTGTGTATACAAAGACAAGGTCTTATTTCTCAAAGAGCTTTGTTTTATTATTTGCAGATCTCAAGTCCTTGGTACAGAAATGTCGCTATTTAAGTAATTAAACCTGTTAACTCCCGAATTTCTCGAAAAATAAAATTAATAAACGGTTGCTACAGTAGACATGATATATTTATCCGGATGTCAGTAACAACAAGCTTGTTTCAAGGTATTATACTCCAATATTATATTAATAACGGATTAATATAAAATTTGTTTTCTATCAGATAACTGACTTGAAGTAAACAGAATCATATGTGTGTAGGAGCACGTAAGTTATTCTATAATAGAATCAATAAATGTACTACGCAGAAATATGTACATAACGTTTTTTCTCCCTGATGACAAGATTGTACGTCATTACACGTAATAACGGGTGACTCAATGCTGATATATGTATGTATTTGCAATATCTACAGACCGATTATGTGTCCAAAATAGTTGCATATTTAATAAAATAAATACGTAAAGTATAATTGCTTTATACGTATAATGATTACTTAGTCAACCGGCATGCAGGCCGTATCCTGTTATGATGTAGATTCTGCTCATGGACATCTGTTACCAAATCTAACTCATCTTTTTTATTACTTAATTAGGAGCTGTATCTAAATGAAATTAGTTATAGTTAAGTTAAGTTAAGCTAGCCAAATTTAATGCTTCATACTAGTTAGATAAGAAATAAATAAATAAAAATAACATTTTCCATTTCCTTGAAGTCAAAGGCTTGTATGTTGTAGTTAGTAATCATTTTTAATTCGAAACTTTTGAACCAATGTTTCATCAGTACATCATATTTGTCCTACTTTCTTTATTATGATATCTGACTTATTTAGCTTGCTCATTCCCCATATCTAGGTACCTACAATGTTTCAATCTTTTTCAATTCTCTAGATAATAACATAATAGGTGAATGTAAAAACTGATTCCGGCGTCCGCAGACAGAAATAGCAACTTTTATACATTTTTTATTTATTTCTCTTACCGTCGTGATAACAAAAAGCGGTGAATGGCATAGCTTAGAACACAAATTACTGTTAAGAAAGGCTAAAAATAGGTAATTACAAAATCGGCTAAGTACACATTGACATAATAAGACCTACGTTACAAGTTATCAAATTTACAATTTAACGGATTTGCCGGATTAAGTGTGATAGGTAGAGATATAAGCACTTGATCTTCATAAAGGTGAATGAATGCTTGCTCTTACCTTGTTCTTGTAGCAATAAATACATTTTTTTAGTACTGGAAAATGGTATGTCTAAATCAAAAGCCGAAAATGTAGGCATACTTCAGAACCTTGCAACATTGAAACATAAAAATAAGCTTCTTAAAAATTCCTATCGTCTGTTACTCTGATTACACTTCTCCAAGGTAACACTCGCCGCAAAAATCTAGGACACAGTGATATTAAAATGCAAGTGATTCTTAGTGTGAAGTCACGTGAATAGTGTTTTTATTTACTGTTATCGGGCTTTTAAATCAATATTTCAAAGTAAAATTTTGCTACCTTACAAGTTAACATTCCATTGTCACATTTTATCTTACTATATAGACTTTCTTTTTAAAATTACGTGGAAAATTCTATGCGATACCTCAATATTTTTATCTCATATTATTGACTATATAAAGCAGATTGAGAATTATACGAGGCTTTGTAATAAAACGCACAAATTGTTCTCGTGACTTATGTAAGTATAGAACTTGAAAGATGGAAAACAATTATGCAGTAATTTAAATAAAAAGAAAAATAAGTTCTTCATATATGATACAATTTTATCTTTATCATTGACATCCGGTTGTTGAACATTAAATTAAACAGAGCTTATCGAATAATTGTCATAATTACTTTATTATCTGATTGGTTCACTGTCACGAGAGTAATTCGAAGACCTATATTTCATATAACGTAAGGTATCGAAATAAAATATAAAACATGTACATTACGTAAATTAAATGATAAATAAATCTTATAATCAAAAAGCTAAATGTAATTAAAATCATCCCCGCTTACCCCACAGGAAAAATATAAAGTGAAAATTCTGAGATATTTTAGTAAATCAGAATACTCGGAAAGCGATATATTTATGCCGTATCCATAACCACGACCGTACAACAATAGTGAGAACTTGCTGATGTATATACGAGGTCGCATCTAAGCGACGCTTCAGTGTTGCGATAGCACCCGTGACAGACGGACGTATGTTGCAATCGCTGCAGCAAGTTATCAATATTGGAAATTGACTCGAGTTGAATATTAGATTTCTGTGTATTTATTTGTTAAATAAAAATTGTGTCGTTCGAAATGCGCGTGTGCGCCGAGAGACAGTGTGTTCGTTGCGTCTCTACCAACTGGCTTAGACGCCGGGCTGGAAGGATGGGGCACTCTATGGAACTATTACATTTGCAGTTCAAACGGATGCTTAACAAGGAGCTGAGCCACTTCTCGGAGTCCAGCAAGTCCGGCAATCAAATATCAGAGTACATCTGCTCTACATTTTTGGGTATGTACAAGATTTTTTTTACATATTTACCACATATAAGTAGTGTTTAATCCTGAATTATTTTTCAAAAAAACTATTAATTAGTACATTTTATTTCAAATAAAACACTACTTATATATTTGATTAGTATTTTATAGTTAATATACTTGTTATTTTTTTAATTAACATACCAACATTAAAAAATATTACAATAAAAATAATGTCGCGTTTAATATAATTACAAATTCATAATGATAATGCTTGTCCGTCATATCAAGTTTGATTTATTGCTGAAATTTCCACCTGACCATATAAAACCCACTTAACTGCACATAACGTTTTACGTCACTAATGGGCAATTAGCATGTTATCAGTTATCAGATATATAACGATGTAAAACCTCTACGCCGCCCGCCCAGAGACATGGTTGGTGCCTACGCAATCTTGTTTTACCGTAGCAAATACAATTTATGAAAATTACCCCTCGGCAGCTAGACTCGAACTTTCATAATCTTATTCAATTATATACGTTTGCATTGGATTTAATTAATTTGTTGTTTTTGTTCATGAAATTGTTAGTATGCTTACATTTGAAACTTGTACTTAAGGAAACTTGATCAAAAATGTTTTATATATTTATAAAATAAGTGAAATTAAGGCACATGTAAATATTAAATGTAGAGCACCAAGTAAAACAAAAGTTATTTTTCTAGCAGATGCGTATATGGAACAGAATGCTATTGTACAAACAGAAGAAAATTCTATTTACTATTTGAATAGTCACTTTATTATGATTTGTAGGTCATAAGTACAAAAGATGTGTCTTCTTTTACAATGTCCAAATAAAGTTAGAATAGGCGTACCTATTACTTGTTATTAAGTTGTAAAGATAGTGTAATCGTTGTGAAGGTACTATATAATAGAAAACTTTATGTCCTCTTTTCTTAGACTGTCAGTTTTGTAGCGTGTGTAGCACATTGCCTCATTAGTTACATTTTACATGTATGTAAACAACTTTGAGATCTATCAATTTTATAGGTCATTAATCCTCTTTATGTCTTCAACCTATACAAAGGAGTCATGTATCCCCAACCAATACACATAGTTTATCGTAAACACATTGTTTTTGTATTTATACATTTGGTTTGAGGTAAATAGAAACTTCAATGAACAAATAATGAGCCTACTTGATTCAGTGTAATTTATGGAACCGTATAAATAACATCAATGGAAACGTGTATAATTATGATTATATGGCATGTATAATTGTAGACATAAGTTTAGATTTTGGAACCAGAGCCCAAATTAAAAAAATCCTATTGAACAGAAATAACTTTATTTGGTCTTATATCAAATTTATGCAAGAAAAACAGTTATATTAAACTAAAGATTCGATATTGGTAATAAAACACAAACATTAAATTACCTACACGTGTTAATGACGCTTTCTCAAAAATTGTAATGCATGTCTCTCTATTTATTGACTCAAAACTCTGATTTTATATTTTTATGTTTAATATATGAACCATTCTTCTTCCACATTCTTTCGTTTCGTTAGTAGGAAGTACTTCGAGGGTGCCTGGAAAGGATCGATATCATCGAATATTTAATTGATAGGTTATATCATGCCAGCAAGCCTATAGTAAAAGGACAATAAAAATATCATTTTGTTGATGATGCTCTGCATAAGCAGAGCAACGTAAAGATCTGTTTTTTTTAAAAGCCCAACATCTGTTTCTTTAAACCTGGATGACATTTAAACCAACGCATCATTGATACGTAGCAGTAAACACTCACCTACCGTCCTAACATATTCATGTGAAACACGCGATCACGACTCTCTTCCGTTTACGCACAAGACGTTTCGCAGATTTTATCGTAATTTAAAATCTTTAGCAAAATGAAAAAACACGTTGGATATAAAAGTCACTTGTAGGAACAGATATCGTATAATCACGATATTCAATCGTTATGATCCTCGGCAACCATACCGGTCTATGCAGAGAATACCAAATTTATATTTAATCTGTTAATCTTGTGTGACTTGATTGTTTGTGCAATAAGTAAAATAAATCTGTTGTAGTATTAACATATAAATGTAACATATACTATGTTGAGCATTTTGTATGTATTCATTATCATCATCATTCATTGTATGTATTCATTAGCAATCCAATGTATATAATCCAATAAAGTTCATGCGTATAGTTGAAATAACTTTGAAAATCTTGGAATGGAATTTGATTACTTCAATGAGTTATTGAGGTCGCGGCGAATTCCGGAGAGACGGCAGGATAGGAGAGTAATTAATTTGTTTGTGGCCTGAACCGGTGGCGACTAGCGTAGTATTGTTTGCGCCAAATAACGTTCCAAAATAGACTAGACAAAAATGTATCAAGTATTCGTAAACAAGATATTAAAACGACAAGAAACAATGATTTGTGACACGTTGTGATTTATTTGTAATAATTGTACATCAATTCAACTGTAGCCTTCCCAGAGTACGTCTGACCATACATCATATAAAGTCATTGATATATATTATCTTAATGTGTTGTATATTCTTAATATAACAATGCATCGCAAGGCTTAATTTATTAATAAATCATAATACATAAATTTATAAATACATAAAACATTAAAACATTATTATTCTAATTAATCGTAAATTAAGTAGGCTCTTATTCACTAATTTTGAATGCAAATGCGTTACGTAATGTATTATATATTTATTTTACAATAAGCATAAATAATGATCAATTTACGATAAGAAATGCATTAACTATTGTGTTAGTTGTACGTGTATATTTTTTGCAAATTTCCACTAATAAATTTCCAGGTCATGACTAATTGTTCAATATTTTTATAGCATAAAAGCAATAAAAGTGCTTAGAGTAACAATACTAAATTGTAGGTGCCACCCCCCAGGGATATCTGATAACGACCCTAAATAATATTGAAGTAATTACTGAGGATGACCACATCTGAGTTATTATCTCCAGGTGACTGCTGAGATGTTCGCATTTTGATTATCAGCAAACTCCCAAAACACAATCATTGCTTAACGGATGATTAAAAGTCCCATTCGTGTCGATTTGTATTTTTTCTACCACCTGGCGATTTTATATATATCTCATTATTTACATCACCTAGTTATTAAACATACTGCGCCACGTTTTTATTATCTTCTCTTGATTAGATATAAACTGGATACGTAGTAATACT
>DWNR01000578.1:0-18875 GCA_018250455.1 Polygonus leo | reverse complement strand
GTCCGGCATAGCCTAGGGGATCATTGGGATACGCAAGCCCCCCCACCACGACAAGGTGGCAGCTCCAGCGGGGGGGAGGATTATGAGGGTAGCGGTGATACATTTCGGTCGAACTACATGAGTTACCACCTGGCTTAATTTTTACAATATCTTTGTTCTTTGCTATAGAAAATCTTTTTTTTTTTTAATATTACTATATTTACTTATAACTAAACCATTTCTTACAATCCGTGAAGTCGAAAACGATCTAATTAAAAGTCTATAGAGAAAGTTTCCCAACGACATTCGCAGTTGTGTCCGTTTTTAACTGTCTGAGTCAAACTAAAACCGTCTATTCTGTCCATTAAGTGAGTCCTTAATTGCCTCATAATATCTCAAGACGCGGAGACTCGACCATTTCTCCTCGAAACGTATCGTTTTTCCGTCACTTCGGTGCGTGGTGTAAAAAAGCGCTCGTTTGTAGTGATGAATGACGGTGGTGACGGGAGCCAAGTAATTGGGTGTCGAAGTCTAAAGCTAAAAGCATACACATGTTGCCGCGGATCGCAACGCCATCTGATGGGCCATTGTCTATGCTTACCTTACTACCAACACGATAAATCGTCGGTGTAGTATCGTGTCAGCCTAAGTGATGTACATACTATCGAGGCACGTGAAATATCGCTCCGGCGTGTTATTAGAACGAACCGGAATGCCCAATCGATCAGACTAAGACCGCAGAACAGCCTTTTACAGGGAACATTTTCAGCAAAGCCCATTGCGGTTTTTAAAAGTCTGCCAACAAAATTACTATTATCAAGTACACAAGTTTATTAGTTACGGTTGCTTTCACGATATGACAATGACATTCTACTATAATATTAAAGATACATAGTTACATTTATTATAACATGACATGAGATACTAAGTTAATTAAACTATTTATACCTAAGACAGACAAAAAAGGTGACATTAAACTATAAATATAGGTAAAACGTAGACAATACTTTGTTCTAACATAAAAGTCAAATAAGACAAACTTTATTATCTGAGAACCACGGTTCAAATGATGTAAGATTAAGTATGGACTACTATAGACAAAATTTACTCTATATAAATCCTTAAAGCTCCACAATCCCGAGTTCTAATTTCGCGTCGACAGTCGAAGATACATCCGTATAACTGCCAATAAATACTATCCGGCTCTCTTATAAATTGAAATCGACAATCCTTTTGTAATATCTCGGCGAGATACAAATACTACTGTGCTTTATCCGACGATATTGCGGGCTATAGTGATCCAGCGACGCATAACGTTGCTCGGAGACACCGCCACAGACTGCTGCCCACAGTTACCGTGATATAGCTATAATTAGCTACCTTCATAAATGTTTTTCCCTTCTCCCGTTTGCGCATAAGTCCCTTAATTGGTTGGTACTTACTGGCATTATTATAATACACATCTGTAGGTACATACAAGTACGATGTGGCCTTTGTATTGAGGATTCTTTGTAGCTATTCATTCGGTGTTTTCATGTTTTCGTGCAAAGTTTTGCAAATTTTAAATATATTTTATTTATTAATAGACATATGTACGTGGATATGCTCCTGTAATTGGTACTTCCATTTTAAATCTTAAAACACTCCTGTCTGCTGAATTAGTAAGGTAATTACCATTTAACAAATGTAAATATCTACGCATTTTATTAAACCTATGTATTATGTTTCCTTTAAATAAAAACATATATTCATCCGAAGATGTGTTCAATGTCTAGAAATCATGACACAATATTGACATATAACATTTTGCAAATACTTTCCGTCTATATCCCTTTGTTCTACATTCCTATGTCTAAGATGTCCATTATATTTAACGACAACTGCCAAGGACAACTTAAGTAACGAGAAAAGATATAAACTAAAATTGTTACTTCCTCCATCAAAATAACATGATAGCGGAGACCGAGCACAGAGAATTGCTGCTATCAAAATATGATATTTTTAATAGGACAGGCTACATGTGAGTGGACATATTCCCGTGTATTCTGGTGTCGAAGCGAACCGAGGTTCCTAATAGACAACCTTTTATTTGAACACCCAAAAAGTTTTTTTTTATAGTATAAAGGTAGCAATTAGCATGCGGCCGTAACGAGATTCCATGTCAACGTCACTGCTGCCCATGGAATATTTGTAACAATCAAAGTATGATCAAATTGCCCCTGAGGTTAACCACAGATTCGTTACTCCCAAGGACTAAGAAGTTCACCTCGAGTGTAAGTATAAACTGACAACAACCCCAAAATCGAAACACAAGAATTGCTTTACGGAGGATTATAAGGATGGTGGTGGTCGAATTGCACGAGTTCTACCACCTGGCATAGTACTGTACTCAAGGGCAATGTATATTTCTCTAAATAGAATTTGGCACACCTTCTAACCTTACTTAATACTTTTTATCATTAAAATATGTAAATCTAGAAAGTATTATTTAGTAGCCAGTACAAACCAAATTAATACCTATTTTTGATTGTGTGTTTCTTGCGTAGTCTATCGTATACCCTATACGGATCCCTCTTACCGTTCTTCCTTTACTAGATCCTTAGCTAGTATTGTCCGGCGCTCGCTACTTATATCTCCGCTTTTCACGCTCCACGATAATGGGAATTTTTGAAATTGCAACAATACACATACAGACTGGGCGCAGCGGCGGCCGGCGGAAATTTTGTTCTTGTTCGCTCTTCTGTGAGTAATGACAGTATTCTCTGAGACGTACTTACGCCTCTGCCTTTCATTTTTATTTCTTTTGGTATTGATAGAGCCGTACGAGTAACTGCGCTTGTTACGTTCGGGAAATTTTATTTATTGTGCACTTATAAGACATACGAGGCTCTATTGTGTTTGAAATACTTGTTTTAAGGCTTGAATGTCGATTGCAAAATTCAGCGCGTTTTTACTGCTTGAGACTAATATCTGTCTGTTGATGTAGGTTTATAGCGACGTGGTTTTGATATTCTTGCCTGATATACTGAGTTTCATAAGATGCCGTGTTATAAAATGTGTAGCATGGTAGCTTAGTGAGTCATGCTCTCAAAAGCAGTTGATTATCGCTAACGATGCCTCACATTTAAAAAATATTCCTGGAACACTTTTAAACATTTTTGCATTTTCATGCAAGATATCCCCCGCACTCTTTATGTTTTCGTAAGCTTATGAATTAGATAATTATTTGATATATTAAGTGTAGGTACATAGTACATATATAAAATTGCATCTATCAAACATTATAAATTGTTCTTGATAATCTCTAAAATAGAACCGTATTATAAATAAATGTAATGTAAAAAGTCCCTAATGTACCTAAATCTGCGTGTATACAGTATTTTTATGTGCCATTCTTATCAGCATTTACGCACAAAACCGTTACTTACAACATTTGCGTTTAAAAGTTGTATTAACATTAACATACGGTCCGGCAGTCCAGTGTTAATCGAATAACGATAATCGATTCACATCCGGCCACCACCTGTCCGAGGAAGGACGGAAGCGCACGCGCCACCACCTGCCCCCAGGACCTTGCTTCCGTTAAACCTTAAAAGTGTTGACCTCTTTACGAACAGGCTTCGAGGATATGAAAGTATTAAGTAAAAATTCTCGTGTGGTTAATATTACACAGTTAACACTATTATTTTGGTACTGAACAAACGAGTATGCAATCCACCATGCAATACTTACTGTATTGAATATGGCATAGTCCCCAAAGATGCGTTGTTATCCTTAAAAATAAGATAACTATTTAAGTGCAGCCAGCAAATCCAAAACGTTATAATAAAGAGTGATTTATACAGAAAGCCTTGGTAATCTCGGTTTACGCTAATTCTACCACCTACAAAATTATGTTGTGTTTACTTTCTAAATTAGTGTTCAGAAAGTAGAAATCACTACAGCGCGACGAAACAGTCATGCTAATTTTAGCAATATTCCATTAAAGCACTATCTTTTCTTTGATCTGTAAGCTAAGGTAAGACTTATGTTTACTTTTTACACATCTCAGTTATCATTATTTCTCACGCCTTAGTATCTTGTATCAAATATTTTTTTCATATCACTCTGATATTATAAGTCGATACAACGTACTAAGCTCGCTTTGCAAAGGAAATAACGTAGTTACAAGTTCGATATTTTCTTTTCGCGTAATACGTCTGCGATTCTGCATACAAGTCTGTCGAATGTGCAACCAAGTGAAGGCAGACGTGTTTTTTTACTCGACGTTCACGCTATGAACAAGCATCGAGTTCATACACCATGCAAGGTATGCCCGTAAAATGGATCCTGCGATAAAGTTGTTTGCGACAAAATAAAATATAGAAACTCAGACCAGATGTCATGAAAAGCATCTATTTTATGTACCGCTAATGAGCAACTTGTGTTCGCAAATGAAGTTGAATCTATTTTGGGAATTACTTAGACCTAGTCATAATTTAATTAATACCTTAAAGTAATAAAGAGATAAACGTCTCTCGTGTTTATGCTTAGGCGAAGCCTGAATTGAGTCCAATAATGATCGCAAATATTGGAACTAATTTTAATATCGTCAAAAAGTAATAAGAGAGAAGTATGGCTATAAAAATTTTGGAAGAAATATAGATAATTATATAAAACGTAAAAATACAAACGAAAAGATATTTTTTTAAACTACTACTGTATAATAATGTAATGTTAACATATTTAAACAAAACTTATAATACTAAAATACTTGTTATATACTTATAATACGACGTATTCAGTAGAAAAACTGTGGAAAATAGTGCTAGTGTAGAACCAAATAAACCCTATATGTATTATCCCATTGCTTTTCAAACCAGGTCCATCAACTTATTCCCTGCTCGTATTGTGACAATCATTGCTGGCAATTCCTACTACAACAGAACAAGCACATAAGAAAACAATACCAAATTGACAAGCTCAATATCACCCCTCGCGTGACCATAACAGTTGTATGAAAACTGCACTTTCCACAGACTTAATAAAATGGGAGGACAAAGACGGCATCATCGCTTCTTACTGTAACGTGGAGACCGCCATGCCATTGAAATTTGTGTTCTGTATATGAATAAAATGTTATTACTACTACTATTGTTGCTTTCAATGATAGCTTTGTAAAAATACGAATAGACGATATTTTTAAAAATCTTAGAGTTCTTTGAAAAGGAACAAAAGAAAATGACAGTAAAATAAGACTAAGATTCTTAAGACGTGAGACAAGTACTATAGCGTAATTAATTGAACAATTTGAACTTTAGAACATTAATACTATTTAGAATCGAAGCTAAGATTCATAAGACAAATTAATAGATATAAAAAGAATTACGAAATGTTATAGTAATTGTTTATTCAAGGATCAGTGCATGCACATTGTCTAAAAAAGTATTCTACTACCGTAGTCTAAAATAGGAGAACTACATCTCATACAACCTTTTGTTCTTGTAAATTTACCTACCAAGCGAAGTACACTCCACTTAAAACAGCATTCAAAACGTTCAACAATTGTAGGTAAGTTTCAATAAAGACTAAATATATACTTGATATCGACAATCGCGTGTTAATACACGATCACAAGCGTACTATATTACTGCAATTACATACATGGAATCGTGCTATCGGAACACATATTAACGCATTCAAATGCATGGTATTGATCAAACCTAATCTAATGCCATCAACATTCAATGCTGCGCAGTAACTGTTCGTCTTTGATATGCCCAAACACTATTCAGAATTCGAATTTGGTTACATACATGAATTGATATTAATTTCCGTTGAATATGATACACAAACTGGCAGTAATAGGGCACTGCATCAGTCTACAGTGCCGTATTATAACGTGTGTTTACTTAATAATTAGCTATTTAGATTCTATGTGTATCGTCACCATCATTACAAACCACTATTAACTCACTGGTGAACACGGGTCTCCTATATCCTATAAGTTCACCGTGCTGGTGGAGTGCAATTTGGTAGACTTCACATCTTTAATATTAGGTATTTAAAAATCTTTTACGTGTGTAAGTTCCCTCAAGATTTTTTTCTTCGACAAAAAACAAATTACTTTTAATTTCCTGGGACTTGACCTCAAACTTAACTTAACTTGAACCCTAAGATATGTGGAACTCATAACTACTGTTTCATATGTTTATGGCATTAATATTATTTGAGGAAGCTACTAGAATTTGAATTTGAGCTTATACCATATATTCACATACCCAATGTATATTTTATATTAGATATGTCTAAAAATATAAGCAATCATCATTTTCATAAAGGCTTTAATCAATATTTCGCATTGCATAATTGCTCCTTCAAGTTAAATGGAAAAAAAGTTTTAGGTTAAATATCACATGGAAAACATAAATTAGTAACAATATAATATTCGTATTCGGCTACTTTGGCTTCAAATACACTATAATACACATATAACACAGCTACTATATTATTAGATTAGATTAGCTGCATAGCTATAGCCAACTAATAAAATTCTAAGGTTTCAATGACAGTTATTAATTGAATATCAATAAGCGGGTTAGGTAAGTAACATTGTAGAGGGGATAATTAAACATATTTACAATCGAAATATTCTATGGCTACTCTAAGCAGTTACTACTTTTAGAGTACTTCTATTCTAAGCTTTACATATCAATAAATAAATACATACACGCTCTACCTATGTCATTCATCGGATTATATCCCAATTTAAATACACGTAAAACTCTAAAATTATTATTTTTTTATTTCAAGCGAAAAATTATAGTTTACAATATCAGGGTTTACGTGTTATTTTCAACCTAAATGCTCTACTCAAAATATTTCAGCGGAGCTTTCACAGCAAAAACGTTGAAGGAATTAATCCAGCAACTGCATCACTATTATCGGCATGTATTAGCTCCTAAATGCACCCAATACGAGACGCATGTTAAATCCAAACAGATACACTTTTTTTAATACGGGTATATTAAAGAAAGTATATCAAGTTATTTCACATTCGTAATATTTGTGCCCGTATTTATTTACCCGTCGTGGACTCGTCGCGTATGCAAAGGGCGCGTGCGGGCGCTCGGGATGCGCCGCGCGTCCGCCGGCGGACAACTTCGAAAATTGACTTTCAATACAACTTCGTGTTTATGTCAACTTCCCACCTTCACTGGAAATCCAATGACGCCGGATAAAATAAAGGCTCATGATATGTTTAAATACTGTAGAATCTATCTGAATATATACACAAAAAAGGAAGTTTTTAACTATTATGATTTGTACGCATTTAATAATTTTATGGCTATTCAAATACAATACAAAACGGAAAGGTAGTTTTCAATATCTATTGTGAAATAATAATCATGATAATGTTTCATAACCATCTTATCAATTTTTTTAAATGATATCTGTAAAAGTTGCTTTAGTGGTAATTACTTTGTTAATAATATGTAGATGGGTTACATGACTCCGAAAAACCAGATTAGTACCTAACTAATATTTCAACGAGGGCCATAGAAAATCAATTAACATAGTACTGGGTTATAAAAAGTGTTATACTCCATGTAAATTTAAACTTAATACATGAAAATATTCAATATATTATTACTATGTTGAGTATAGAACAAATAAATAGATGCGCCAAAGCAAGGGTAGGTAATCGGCGCGTCATTATCGGGCGCGCTCCACAAAGTGTAGTGATTTGCATACGACAGCGCCGTCCGTCTGTCTAGCAACGGACTAGAAAACTGGATAGACTCTTTTTTTTGAGAAAAATATAATTTAATGTCAAGCACGTCGTACTAATTAAACAAACTTTTGTTATGAATTAGCCAATGGTCGATCACGAATATGAATTCTACATCAATCCATTTAAATCATTTTATTGACATATAAGCACAAAATTTTACTTTCTAACCGAATTTATAATAAATTCGTTCAGTTAGAAAGTAAAATCATCCAAGATAATGTACTATAAGATAAGTAGTGTATGAACCAAAAACATTGTGATAAAAAGTCAAATTAGTTTGTTTTGTTCTTTTCGTTTTCTGTTTTGTCAATTTATTTCAATAGACCAATTGCTTTAGCAAACAATTTGTTTACTTATGCATCTATAATCTTTGTATCTACAATCTATTAGTCTGTGTGTACGTTAGGTGTCTGATTAGTTTCTTCATCTGTGGTCTAGTATGTCCTCAGTAATACCTATCATTACCAGTAATCCCTGTCACTCGTTCACTCTGTTTGTTTCAATATCCACATTTGTATTGGATTATTCAACAACGTGTAAAGAGAGTTATCGTTATCTCTTGTTTAACCTAACCTCAAGTACTTATATTTTTATTCGATTTGTGTCTTTCGTTGTACTGTACAAATTATATATATAAGCTGCTAGATATTTTATAGGTATATCTATAATCAGTATAATCTGGAAAGCTTTAGGCAGTAGTTACCCAACACCAAATTGGGTTAATATGCCTCGTTGTTATAGGTATTAAAGTTTATAAAACCGGGTAAGAAGAAATAATATCAGTGTATATAAAACAGGGATAGAGTTGGCTAGTTCTGCCTGAAACCTCAAAAATTCAAAAGTGTGTTTAAAGACCATCTCCAAGAGAAGTAATCCAAATTTGAACTAAACATATACCATATAATTCTATACAGAAATATTGAAGTTAGGCATTTAAGAACATAAAGAACATTTTTCTCAGAGATAAGACATGCAGGTGTAATTGCATGTTCACAATTTTTAAAACATGGTATTAGTGAATTCATTAGAGGCCGATTATTGAGCTGTTTCGGCGACAGGTCAACAATTTGCGTTAACCAATTTCGACTAGCGATAAACCAACAAAAGTCATTGAAGTCAATATTGAACACGGAAATGTGCACATTGGTGTAGGTAGCTGTTATGGCATTCATTGTACGGCAGCGGAACTGTCGTAGCGAGCGTCGTCGGTGAAACGATAAATTCGGCGCGTCCAGCGCGTCCGGCCGCGGCGATTCGATTTGCCGGACGCGATAGTTACACATTCAGCTCCCAGCCGACCGTGTAAGTGCTATTCAGCACACCAAGTACGATTATTAATACGTCCACTCCCCACTCTCGAGACCCTCATTGTGCGAGCTGGTGAGCTAATCCGCCGTCCGGCAAAGATCGAATCGAATGCGACCGTCCCAATTTAGTGAAACGTAATAGGGTCTTACGGTGAAATGCGGCGTGTAATTTTTGGTTTGCGATTGTAATTATCTATTGAATCGCTGCGCTCCGAGGGAAGAGTTCAATTATCGCGCGACGCTCCGCCGAACTGATTGATTGGTTTCGGCCCTGTTTGTATCCATCAGCTTGATAGACACAAGACATCACTACATTATAGGCACGGTGAATTAATGAAATGGGAAACCTAGCGTATGTACATAGGTACGTAATACGTCACTTCGCAGGTACGAAAATAGAAGCTAGAAAATTAGGCACACAAAGGATATTACTAGGCTTCCTATTCAACATGCCTGTAAAGTATTTTAGCGAGCAGCGAATAAAAGCCTCGAGCCCCATACAATATTTTCGCCTTTGAATACAATATTAGAACTTGCCACACCCTGTACTTAGCTCTATCTACTTACTCTCTTTGTCTCGCAGTACAATGAGGCATTGTTATCTCGATAGGCTTCGTAGTACCGTGACCTGGATATCAATAAATATAGCGAGAACAAAGTGTAGAAACGTGTATGCAGCACTTGCAGTATATCACAATGTCCTTGTTGTCGTGGCTTTACAACTGAAAGATAGAAGAGATACTATGCTCTGTGCATAGTACGTGTTTATCGCCATGAATAGATACATTTTACAAGCATGGTCTCAGCGCGCAACTTTATTCGTAGACATCTTACTCATGAAAACCTGGAGTGCTATTAATTGGTAAATTATTGCAATTAATAATATATTTTTGTATTGCAAAACGTGCTAGCATTTCAAACTATCACATTATGGACAAAAAATATGAGAAAAGAAGGAAATAGTGAGTGAAGCGCAACACGCAGTCACGAGCGAGAGATATCCCCAAAGAGTTGCAGAACCTCAGCAAGCAATTTAGCCAATTTACTGTCCTCGGTCCTATTGACGGGCTCCCGCGCTCTTAATTCGAAAATAGACGCCATTGTGTTGCGCGGCGAAAACATACAGAGATTCATAGCCGAGTCGCTTACAATCGACCTCTAACATTGACTACGATCTAAATCGTAGATGCGTCCTTTCGTGTAATAGAACGCCCAAAATAAGTCATGACGCTTCTTACTACTTTAAAGAATTTAAAAACTCTGATTTTTAGGATAAAAATAAAGTTTTATTTATAGGATAAAGTTTGCAAAAAAAGTATGCAGTATGCAGTATAAGTTGGTAGGTGATTTTTGCCGCATTTGTAATAATTCCCAAGTATGATTGTGTCATATCTGACCTTGATCTGAGGGTTAAGATATTTCTCTCGTATGTTAAATTCGACAACTACACCAGTACAAAATCTTTCTCCGTTCGTTTCCCTTAAGAAAGTTAGTTTGAATTGATAAATAAAGTAACGTTTATAGTTTAGTTAGCATAGTGATTTAAATAGTTATATAGCAATCCTGGTTTTGGTATCCGTAATTGGTTTGCTACATTTTTTAGCTTAGTAAGATGACCACTTTTTTATGACCACTTACTTTTTGCAAACTGAAACACAAATATTGCTCACGGGTGATTATGAGGATGGCGGTGGTACTTGCCTTGGTAGGTCTGACAAATTTCTTTTTTTTCTTATTCTTCCTTATAGTAATTATATTATAATTACTAGCTGACCTGGTACATGTTGTTCTGCCATAAAAGTATCAATTTTTACCGTTTTTGCAACATTTTCCGTCGATACTCCACTCCTATTGGTCGTAGCGTGATGTTTAATAGCTTCTTCAATAAATAGAGTATCCAACACTAAAAGAATTTTTTTTAAGTCGAATTCATAGGGCTTGAGATTAGCGCGTTCAAACAAACAAACTCAATAATAATATTAGTATGGATTCCATTTACTGCGTCCTACCAAGAGCTACATTCGTGATAACCGATAAATTGCATATCATTTTTAATTCAAATTATATTAGTATATTAGGGGTCGGTACACAATTGATTTATTTGGTTAACAACTGAAATAAACATAAAACAAACACTATATAAAACAACATTATTGTCTTTTTATAGATTAAATAGATTATTGACAACTGTAAATTAAGTAAATACTAAACGAAAGAGATAGTTAACACCAGTAATACAATTTTCAAGTCTAGATAGATTGTTTCTAAAATCACATTGAGCGAAATACGTGCCGCTGACAGAGCCTGTGGGCTTTTCTTAGAATTTGATTTAAATAATTATCAAATACTCATAACCGACGCTTGATGACACACTTATAACCCAATAAACTGTCACTTGGGTCGACGAAGACGTTTATAGGCAGAATTATTTATAGTTTAAAGTCTCAATTTTGATATTTAAGATTAGAATCGTAACAATAAAAGAGAATATTAACTCAGGAGTGAATTCAATTTCTAAATACAAAATGAAAAGTAAAGTAAAAATTGTGAAAAGAGGAAAGATTTGTTTATTTTTATATTTAATAAACTCAAAAATTCCAAACCGTTTTTCAAAATTCTTTCACCGATAGATAGCTACATTTGATAATGTATGGATGATTCCAGTATCAAATACTTAATATCCAAAACAATTAAGGATCCTTACGAAAATAACAATAATGTAAACCAAGGTAGCGAAAATTTGACTATGAAAGTCAGTTTTCGGCGTGCCCTGCAAGATCTGTTGTAATTTATATTATGTCAGAACAATGTTTGCCGGGTCAACTAGTAAGATATAAATAAAATAAAATTCGATATGATATACGCATATACATAAAAATAAGCATTAAATGTCTTTATTTGGAAAATAATAATCACATTTAGAAAGATTTTTTCATGAGAAAATATTACATGAATAGCCATAGCTTATCACATTACAGGCAAAGTGCTAAATATTGTCTATAAAAGACTACGTAATAATTCGTTATCATTTTTTGTATTTAAGTTTAGCATTATCACATCAAACGAAATCATAACTCAGGTGTAAATTCGTTTTCTCAAAATATAATGTAACATAAGGAATTGTGACAAATGTGATGTTCATAAAAATACTCATTAAACGTCTTTAAAAAACTAGTAAGACTTGACGTCAATACTTTAATCTCGTTAACAATGAGTTTTTCGTGAGAAAATATTACATGAATAGCCATAGCTCATCACAGCACAGCGCTAAATATTGTCCATAAAAGACCACGTCATAAACGCGCCGTATCTTATCAAAAACATATTTACGACTCTCCATATTCGCTTACAAATTGTTCAACGTAAATAAATTTTGTATATCTTCCCTGTCAAAACATTACATTGGTCGGTTTTTATTTTAACGAATGTGCTAAAAAGCTTCCAATGATAGTTCGCATCGTGTATCAAATGCAAAATTTTTGTAATTCCTAAGTTTTCTATATCTATCAAATACAAAAACAGAAACCTATTTTCATTCACAGTTTTTCTAAGTATGACTGCATTACATTGCAAATTATAAAGTGAAATAAAGTAACAAATAATAAAAACCGGTCAGTTTGACGTACGTTAAAAAGGGTTTCCAAACTAGATAAAGCACATAAATTCACATCCCAATTTATATATAGAAATTTTGTAGCTTCCTTTTCAATATAACAATTATAAAAGTCTCTTAATGATCCTTTAAAATATTATGATACGCAAACATAATGTCCTTCAATAATGTTATACCTACCTATATTCGTGTTACGGGAAGGGAGATGTATCTACACATAGCATCACAATGTTTCACCGAAATGCGCTAATTAAGCGAAATGCGCGATCCTGCAGGTAATCCTGCGTAGGATGGATACATGTTCTGATTTTGAGGGACGTCCGAAACTGCGTTAATTTATTTATTCTGCAGTCTGAATCCTATGTAAAAATTAAATGGCAGTCATAGAGAATGTCAGAGAAAGAGAAAGCACGCAGCACTGTCGCTGAGCCCGTTCAATTGGTTCTTGTGTGCGGTGCACGAGAGCAAAACGACGTAAAAAATGATAATAATATAAACTATTTTGCAATACCTTAAGCGTAAATATGGCTCTGACGCGCTTTCAAGCTTCAAAAATATCACTCAAATATGCAAACGAACATGGACTGCATGTTCACCTTATAGCAGATAGTAAGTGGTCCCCGCCCATGGATATCTGGTACCAACGCAAGTGTGATTGAATCGTACATGAGGTTGACAATAGATGTATGTGTAAATATAGTTAACAACCACGCATCTTCAAAATTGGAGGATTATAAGGAACACACAGCCGAGAAACAGGAGAATTATTGTACAGATCCAAAGGATAACTTATTAAAATAACATCAGTTTAGCTGTTAGACTCGTTGACTTTTTAAATTGAACTCAAGACCAAAGTATTAAATACGTAAGATAAGATGGTTAAGTTAGACAATAAACAACAAATAAGTTCATCTTTTAAAATAACTGCTCTTAGTAAAAGACTTTCAGTAACACGACGGGCGACGTGATCGGAGGCTAATGATGTTTTCCAAGCAATAACCCGCAATTTTTCAAAGCACCACGTTTCAAATATTTGAATATGTCTAGTATCATCATATTTAAAAAAGAAACAAAGTTTTGTACTATACTGCAAAGTGGATACTACTGCATACCATTATAATTATTATACGAGTAAAATGTTCTTTACATAATACGAGTATGTTTCCATATCCCCTGTAATGGCGATAAACATTTGATTCTAATTTTAGTTAGTGACATAGCACAAAAAAATAATAAAATTACTGAAAGTCGTGGCCTCAAACTTATAAAAGGAACCCAAAATATACGACTGCAACTAATAAGACCACGCAGTCTGTCCATCCGTCGGTCTGTTTGTTATAACTAGAAATAGCTTCTTTTGGCAGGATTGGTTAAAATATTCTCAAAAATCATAATTGTTTTCCGCTATTACTTTATTGAATGCATAATCAATTAGTGTTTGTTGATTATACATTATTTTAAACAGGGTATAAGTTAACAAGTTTTTACGTCCATAATTTTTTACTTTATTGATACACATATTCGTACACCTGGCAATATTATACGCGGGCGGGAAACACTGTCCTGAATGAGGGTTCTCCGCCATCTTGATTCGAGGGGTCAAATTAAATTGACATGCGGTTTGTGCAAACGTATTATGTTTGCCACACACCATTGTTATCGCCTCTAATGATACTCGGCCGATAATGCTATATCATTTCATCAAAATAATTACATGATTCTTTGATATGAAGTCATGCATAATAATATATTCATGAAAATGAAAATGAAATTTTGAATACTTCAATTGTTAGTCATAACATGAGGTGACGATAAGATTATTGACTTTTAAACTCCTAACCTAACTAAATTTGTAATAAGTAAATACTAAGTTAATAGTTAAAATTGCCCAAGAGTAAGTTAAATTAACATAAAAAGAGTAAAGTGTCACCATGCAATATTAATTTAAGGCTAAGCCAGGAGTTAATGTGTACGTTCTTAAACTACAAACCGATGGCGTTGTAACCATAGTGTAATTTAAGAAATGTAATAGTATTGTTGATTTATTTATATTTAGTACTTGATTTTATAGCGGCTTAATATAGCTGTATCGGTTACATAATACACAATATAAGTCAAGAGAAAAACGGCCCTGTAATAGACGAACGGACAGACGGCGGAGTCTTAGTACATAGAACCTTAACAAACTACGATTTCACAAATACTATTGAAGAAAAAATTTTCCATAGTTGGAATGCAAAACAATCCGCAAACAAATATAACGAATTCCGATTTGAAATGTAAATAAGGTTTTCTAATATTAAAATAACATGCAACGCTGCGATCCCGCTCAAGTTAAAGAACGGTTGTAAGACGAGGCGTCGCAATATCGTCGGGCGAGAAATCTTCCTAGAGTTGTCGTTAAATTATCGGGTGCCAATGCCGGGCCAGACACCACGTCAGCGAACCTCGCCGGCAGTTTAGCATATCGCTCTAGCTACAGAAACACATAATATAGACGTTTGTACCCTGTTAAAACCATTATCGAACCCTAATACTATTTAAAAAAATGGGCGTCCTAAAACTGAACGCGATCGCAACGAAAAGCTTTGAACGAACAGACACTTAATAGGATTGGATGAAGATGGCGGAGTAATAAAGCGTGTTCCATAATGTATTTATAGAAGATGTGCCGACACCGCCCCGCTGCAAGGATCACCTTCAATTTAGTGTTCGAGATTACGATTAGCTCGGCGAAGCCACTTTCTATTAGGATTTTTATTAGTACGTATATACGCTGAATTGGATTTAAAGAACTTCATACTTTATTTTATTTTGTATAGGTTCGTCAACAACCATTATTCTCTTAGATTAAATTCATTATACAAATCCCGTTGATCAAACTATAGTTTATATATCTTCTAATTGCCGATTAATTGTTGCGTTATTTCAAACGTCGGCCGATTAAAATTAACAGACACAATAGAAAGATTCATTGGATTTGCGGGCATCAACCAGTATCATTACTCTGATAGCAAAATAAACGAATGTAGATAATGGACGGCGGGATCAATACAAAGTAATCGCGAGCGGATCCAATAAGCCCGACCAAAACAACGGGGGGTCGCATCGGACGGATCGGAGGCTGCGAGCCGAACATGGGGAAACAATATGGCGGCATGCAAATAGCTCGGCCATTATCGCACCTGGGCAGCGCGAGCCGCCCGACGAGTAAACAAGATTACGGGAATTGAATGGCTAATTAGGGGAAAAGAAGCGGCCCCAGCGACCGAGCTAAGTTATCGCGACTCGTACTTGCCATATTTCACGACGCTTAAGTCGCCTTTATTGTTTGGCCGCCTCTTGTTTGGCTAAAGAGGCTTGTTAGCTTATCTCCCCAAGCCTAGGTGGAGTGCATTAGCCGCCGTCACAGCCAGAAGTCAAGATTTAAGGCGCCGCAGAGATACTAACGTCCTTAAATAGTTCCAAGCTTACTGGAGCGGCCAACTCGGAGTAAACATTGAATGTTGTGTTTATGTGAATTCCGTACACCCGTATAGTAAACCGATTAATTTGTCATAGTTAAACGAGTTTATTGCGGGACTATAAGTCTTGTTTTTTATCGGCTGCACGACAGCAACCAAATTACGCGGCGCTACTTATCCCATTTTGATAGCGGGACGCGGGTCAGGCTCGCACAAGAGCAGTTAATCATTATTCAATTAATTAATTCGTGACTTTTATAGATAATAATAAAGTTAGTATATTTACGAGTCGGGTTCGTTAATTTAATGTTATCTTTCTAATTGTACGATCCGTAGCTATGTTGCCATCGAGTGTCGGATACAAGTTGTGTCAAGTATGTGTGATGGATGGCGCGGGAACTTCACTCGTAAGTTATCGAAAACCTACATTCTTGAATGGTAGGTATGTTATAAGGGCGCATATATATCTTTCTTGTTTAATATCGAAACTTAACTTAACTTTCTTTTAAATTGTTTTGGTAATATACAAAATGTAAATTAGTTAATTATATTCTTAAAATGGTGCCTAAATTTTAGGGTATCAGATTTATGATTATGTGCAATGCGACTAAAATAGACTGTAATTCGATCCTATTTATACTTCATAATTATTCAAAATGTACTGTTACCTTATCTGGTATTAATTAAAGTCAACAACATTTTTTTATTTTTATGATATTTATTGGAAGCACTCGTACATACTGGTTCCACTAATATTTTATTTCACTAATATAACAAGTTTAAGTCCAACATAAACTTCATTATGTTGCTGAACAGTGATCTAATAAGCTAAACTATTGACAAATGGATAACTAAACAAATTATGATCCAGCTCAAAGTCTGAACAGTTTATGAAGGCACTAATCTCCTATTTGATTTAAAGAGGTGGAGCGACGGTAACCATAATTTAATTACATGTAGAGCCTGTCACTGAGCCCACACGGAACCTATTTAATACAAGATTAATGAATTATGAGGATACAGCTACACGGTTCACTTCGTAATATTTATCGAATAACTTCAGAAAACCATTAGACATGTCGGTTCAAAGTAAGGTTGGTGTACTCTGCCTTTATGTTTGAGATAACTATTTTGTAAAACATAATATAGATTCCATTTGTTGTAAACTTGTGGAAAGCAAGGATGCCAAATTAACCAAACACAAATTTATACCAAATAATAAATATCTTGCACCGCCTTTAGAATAATTTATTTGTACATAAAAAACATAAAAACAATATAAGCTTTCACATTCAAATAAGAATCCCATGTCCGACAACAATAATGAATTGAAAAATCTTTAAATATCAATGAAATAGAGATTTAAAATATTCTCAAACGAATTTACAAGAAAATAAATAGGTAATTGAACCAATTTAAATGATTGCATATACGAATACCGACATGCTATCTGGATCGCTTGCATATCAAATGCTTACTGGCACTTTTCATGCGAGCTTTTCGTTAAGCGATAAAATGGCCCCTGAAAATATGATCCTTGATATGAGCATAACAAAAACGAATGAATTTCGTGAAGATTACGATCTCAACGAAATATTTTAGGTATTCATGATACCCACTTTTATTAAACTTTCAACAAAATTACACAATGATGGCACAAATAAACAATGCCAACATGTCTTTGGCAAGTAAAGATATGTGTTCATACGCAATATGCAAACATAAATTGTAGAGGGACATTGAAATCCCAAAAACTGCAATTTTTTGAGCATTGCGACGTTAAGTCCCACTGGACAATAAATACTGAAATGTTTTTGTACTATTTTAAACATACAGAATAAATAAATTCAGTATAAAATTACCCATATAATGAGTACTTTGTTTCCGAATTAAGAGCAAAAATAAAGTTAAATTACAATGTTCATATATTTCCCTATCGGATTTTTCAAAATGTATTATCTTTTTTAAATGGGACAATTTAAAAAATATGACACGCCAACTAGTTTCGACATCGCAGTCGCTGACGTCACAAAAAATCTCATTAATTCCTGAAAAGCTTTCAGTGACCCGTGAATCCAAAAAGCCAAACACTTTGTCTAGAAGAAGCCAGAAAGTTCCATAATTTCTTTGCCGAGATAAGAGGCGAAAGTTCACGCAGGAACGGAGATTTATGACATCACCGTCGCTCCTTTCACTAAATAATAAAAGGCCTGCTGTAAAACGCGGTGGGAGCATAAAAGTTTTACGTCCATACAACCCGTTGGTGTACGTAAACGGAACATGTAGGGCGCGTCGTGTTAGGACGCCAAATCTCCATAAAAGGTAATCAGTGTCGGCACAATAGTCCGTTGCCTCATAAATCGTACGCCAACGTACGCTTATTTCATTCGCCTCCCATATGAGCGTAACATAAGCCTGATTCGATCCTGCGACCAATTTATTAAATCCCCAATTTCACTATATCTTCCCTTGAGCTGTGGTGACTGGTGACATTTGCGAGTATTAGCATGTGGATCGTTTACCGCAACAATTACGTTCAACACACGACATAACTTTGCATCTCTGCGCCAGATAGATACTTTCGTATTTACTATTTTAATATTTATTATATATTATGATTTTTTGTGAACACAAATATAACCAGTAACCGAAACTAAACTTGAAAAAAATTTTAAACAAAAATAAAACCGACTTCAAAATGCACTAAAAAGTATAAAATAATTTAAAATTTTGATGTC
>DWNR01000577.1:0-18880 GCA_018250455.1 Polygonus leo | reverse complement strand
AAAAGGGTTACGAACAAGGGTTTACACACGGTTCACCATATTGGCCAAATATGAGTTCACACACCATTGTAATTGTTTAGCAAAAAGTCTCCTAAGTCTCTAATCACACTTTCCTCTCGATGCAACTCCTCACAATAATATTTATGTAATTTTATGAAAGCCTGAAGCCGGCATTGAATCCCGATCCCTCAATGACAGAGTTGGGATTCGTAACTACCAGGCAATCATAACTCTAACGAACTCAGATAAACAGTTCTTATATAAATCATTAAACAAAATACGCATGCATGCAATGTTGAACGGTCGTAGGTACTCATGATGCCCTTGACTTTGAATTGGTTCTTATTGACTTTGATACGATCCTGATTGCGTCGATGTATTTATATGTGCAGCGATGCCCTGCTTATTGTACAATGCAAACAAATGATTCCAAGTTTATAACGGCCTTGGATTGGCTACGTTATTGTTCGTTGCAAATATATTAAACATTGTCAATTATTCTTTTCACGGTAGCGTCGTGCCTATATTGTCTCAGACGTGTAATTGTTTTTTTACAACCTATGACTTTTGAACGGTACGTTCTTAAAAAGAATATTCGGGTAGTAATAAAAAAGTAGTTTAAGCTCGATTTGCTTTTTAATTTTAACACCGAACGCAAATATATATGTAGATACCTACTTATGTCATTGAGCAGCTCATCCGAAGAAGGATGTGGATGGTGGTCAGTTACGTCATTTGATAAAAAATACTACATCCAGACGAAGTTTACTCCTCTGGAATCCTTCCAGATTGTATTTTACACTGTACTTTACAGTGCAGTAAACAGCTCCACAAAAAGTCGCTTTTTGCAAAGTCTCCTTTAAAGCTTCGACCTTCAAACCGCTTTAAGCAAAACTTTGATATTGCTTTTTGACTAAAATGGATAAACCATTCATCTTACTAAACATTTTTGGGTTTACTAGGAAAAAATAGCAGCGCAACTTTTGGCATTTTTTGGTTACTATTTAACTTTAGCTATTAGGTAAAAGATGATAGCGCCTGATATATTTTAAATAAAAATCTAATTATTGACAATTAGAATCAATTATTAGTTTGACCTGACCTGACCTCTAGTCTGGGTGGTAATGATTCATACTCTGGTAGACTGAGTCAACTGAGGTTTCAAGTGAACTAAAATTGTTATTAAATTTTATATATTATTATTTATATTAAATTAAAGTCATACGATATTTAAGGCAAAGGCTTCACACGTCCTCGCAGTTTTTTCTGAATATATTAAGTTTGTAGGTTTCCTTGAGATGTTTTTATTACTTTTTGATGATATTAAAAATCAATATTCGAACTCCGGACAATCAATGTAAGTCTACAATTGTACCACTAAGACGTCACTGGTCCGCAATCTTCTTTAATAATTAAAAACGTAGCTTATTTACATTTCATTGAGTCACCACTCTAGCAGAAGCTTGACAAACCAGCTCTCGGTCAATTCAATTATTTATTACCTCGCCGGTTGTTTTAGTTGAAATGCGGGAAAATTACAGTTTGCCCCGCTAATCCTATTAACTTGCATCCCGATGTCCGACGCTGTATCTGCTCCGAGGTTGCTCCTGTAATTACGATGCTTTCTGTTATAGAAACTAAATGAAACTTGTGGATGAAACCGTATTGTTGATTTTTTTTTATATATGTAAAGATATTCAAAAACGATTTCGATGTTTCTATAACACCGGAATGGGAACTCATACTCATTGACAACTTAAATTGAAAAATAATAAAAATATCACGAAACATAACTTGTTATAATCACAATAACGGAATATAAAAATTTAAGAATATAAAGTAATAATGCATTATGAATAAAACGCATTCCATAAAATGTTAAATTTTTTAGATCAAAATTATTTAGATCTCAACATACATACATACAATACAAAATGAAATTGAAAACAGACGGACTTTTAGAATATACATTATGCAATAATGAACCTTTGTTTAATTAAATTTAATAATTGGTAAGTAGGATTGATTCCTACCTGAGTTTCGTCTCGAGTTTGAGCTTACCAGGGTGGAGGTGGTACTCCAGCCGAATTACACGGGGCACTTGTGGCACGGGGCACTGTTAAAACATTATTATGAAGGTAAATTACAAAATCGTCTCAGACAGGAGTCAAGGGTTTGAATCCCGCTTAGCCCTGAATTTTCAGTTGCGAGTTAATTATAAGTTAAGTAGGTATGTTTAGAAAGCCTACTCAACTAAAATTCTTACCTACCAATTCGTACTAGACCGGACCTATAAGACTATGGCCTAAACCCTTATCACTATGAGAGGAGACTTGTTCCCAGTTGGGGCAATAAGTTATGATGACAATGTTTATAAAATTAGAAAAAACTGTAGATCCTATATATAAAATGTGTTTTAATTTACGACCGTTAATCAGCGGGCGTAATGTAGGGGCTCATCGCTTAATTTATTTTACGATCGCATAGTTCCATCGTTGTCTGATGAGAAATTTTAAACACGAAATTGTTTTTGAATTTTCTCTTTATTAGTTCCGAAAGTTCTTCCGCTTCAACTTTGTAAATAATACTGAAGTTCTCATTACGATACTGCAGTCTCAATTTTGAGTTTATACGATTTTTACATAGCTTTTTTGACATTCGTGTAACATGATCGGGCGAATATTAAGCTAGTTCCTGACAATAACGTTCGGGGATTAAATCTCAGACCTCTCGTTATGTGCGTATCAAATTCAATATTTTAGATCTCGTTACACTTTCTACTGTCTGTTTTGTTTATCCAAGATAAGAAGTTATTAAGCTCTAAGTAAAATTTTCACAATTTTGTCGAAAGATTATTAGTACATATTACTTATAAAACCAATGTTTGACATTGACGTGGAGCGGACCGGTATGGAGCATTGGTCACCGAATCGGCCTCACGCTACTCGTAAAGAGACCCAGGTTCCGTTCCTGGGTAGTCAAAAAACCGCATGTACGCGTATTTGCACATAGAAAATCCTTGTAAATGACGTCAACAGCAGTTTACGTACGTTTTGTAATGTCTCTAATTTGTAATGTCACACGTATTTATATTTCAAAAGTCTATTCTATGTGAAAAAATAAGTTATGTCTTACCTCTCTGGGATCTTACTCTAATCTAAGGGTAAAATACCAAATACGATGACAATTAAATCCATAAATAAGATGACCAAAATAATTTTATTGCTCCTAGTTCATTACCTCGTATTGGATTATTCTTACGTATATATGGGTCAAGGACGATACGCTTAGGCGCCTCACACATCTCCTGAAATCGCATTGAAAATGTTATGTCGGTTTAGTGCGCATTATAAAAATAACGCTTATTATAAAATTACGTAAAAATCATCTAAACAAGTTTGACTCATAACGCTTGCCTGCCATTTTATATACATTGTTACTAATTAATAGTTATAATAGGTATCTAGGTACATAATGATAATTGACACAGTTTATAACTCATCCAAGCGAAAATTAAGGGAGAGTAGATATCAATGATGTCATTGTGATCACATTTTGAAAACTAGGTATTATTTTTTACACACCTTTGTTACTAATAAGACTTATTTTCGTCATTTACAATGGTTTGGAGGTTACAAGAAAACTTTGAAACCCGGAAGTTAGAAGGTTTTATAAATAAAAAATCGTCGTATCGTTAAAAAATCTTCAATCATGAAAAGTTGTCCACGCGTGAGCTGCCTAAGCGTCCGTGGCGGCGTCAGTCCCGACCGTGCCTCGCTTCGCTGTATTTATTTAATCCTTTATTAAGAGATTTAGGTGTTACCCAGTATTGTTATTCATCCAAAACATTGTAATGTAATGTGGTTGCGACGCATAAATTACATCTCGTTTAGGGTGCTGTAAAAGCAATGAAATAATTCATGTACCTACAAAGTTATATATGTATATAGTTGGAAGGCAGGCAGGAAAAAGAAGAAATGCAACCCTAATTCCTATTTCAAATACTGACCTGAGAATTTGAAACATGGATTATATATATATCAAATAACGCATGCATTATATATATCAAATAACGACGGTTAACAAGGCATGTAAAAATTTAACAATATATATCAAATAACGACGGTTTATATATATCAAATAACGACGGTTAACAAGGCATGTAAAAATTTAACAAAAGCAAATCTGTAAAGGAAATTCCATGCTAGAATGTCAGCCTGATTATTTGAGCCCTCAGCCCTGTCGATCATTATTGGGGATAGATCCTAGAAGGGAAAAGAGGCGCTTCCCAACTAGACGCTTCGTTAACACAATGGGATCATATTCCAGTGTTCCTAGTTTTCAGTATTTACTATTTTATTGTTGGATGGAGTTAGGATATCAACTGTAGTGTACTGTAGTGATGGTAAGGCGTCCCTGACATTTATGGACATCTACAATGAAAACCCTACCCTAGATTGTAATGAAATCTTATTGAGGTCGATCAAAGATGTGTACTACGGCCCAAGAATGACATTGTCGCCTCCTGTACACTTAAGTATGATTGCCTGCTTCGGAAGACGTGTAAAGCTGACTATTAGAAGTAAAGTAAATAATAATATTATAGTATTGAGTAGTGTATTACTCGTAACCTGGTTTTACATAAAAATATTATTTCTTATCATAGAATAAAACTGTACGATTTATTCTTCCCTAGTGCAGAGAGTCTTGATCTCTCATTTATAAAAGATTACTAGTTTTATGTTACTAACAATCTCCAGTAAAAGATAACGTGGGTTATTCGTGTCCAGTATCTAAGCTCCGGAATAAATTTGTTCTGATTATATCCAGAACACTTTTCGCATACATCTTAGCGGATTATAGGAACCGATCTCTATTAGAACAGTTTCCTTTTTTATCATAAGTAACTGAGCCTGATTGTAATCCGGAAGTCGGAATATTAAGATAAATTACGGATTGATTTTTGCTATCTATATTAGGTTATACCTGTAGTAATTCTGTGGCACATTCTAGACTTACGTAAATCTAACAAGAACTATTTTAGTGCTTTAGTGTTTTAGTGCACCGGGTGCCCTTATATTGTACCTATCCGTATTAAATTCATTAAATCACCATCTCTCCGCGTCTGACGTTCCTTCTATCTGATCCGTATCTAAATACATTAAGCAAGCGATTGCTTTGCGTCTGCGTAAATGTATATTTTAAATTTTAATACGATTGAAGTTTAATTTGTCATTACAAAGTTGCAACATAAACATATTAATTTATGTGGATGAAAATAAAAGAAACCTTTTTATCATACTCTATCTATTAATGTAGGCACGTTCGACTGGTAATCTGACCCTTGGAACAGGTTGTATACAGCTCGAGAACCACTCGCCTTGTGATAAAGCGGGGCCGTATACTTGTGTTATGATAAAAATATAATAATAAGATAAAATAATATTCTGCCGGTTTTTATTGGCATTTACGTGAAAAAATAATTGCGCTAGGTAGTCAGATGCGCCGTCCCCGTCCGCAAACTTGGAAATCATAATAGTAATTAATAAAAAGTAGGGGGCAAGTTTTTTGAGTCGTTACAATGTTGCAGCGTGTACCGGTGCGAAGGTGGCGGCGCTCACACACTGCGACACGACGGCGAGTCGCTGCGACACGACGACTAGTCGCAGCGTTGCATCGCCGTCGTACCACGCACGTGGACCTCCTCACCTTTCGAAATTTCGATAAATAGGCAAACGACAGCCGCACTTCGGATGCTAAATAATTCGTGAATTTGTTATTATTATTGACAAATACTATATTTATTAATGAAAACTAATCTACGTACATAATAATAGCTCATTTGCGCACATTCGAGCTCCCCGCCAACGTGGTATCGATATGAGTTATTAATGCTGTTTTCCTCTAAACGAATAAATAACTAAAAGTTCCGTCGATCGTATGTTAATGTGTGCGCCGCGTAGTCAATCTATTTCTCATCGTGACGCGATCGTATCGTAGACTTACGCGAAAAATGATCGATAGCAGCTAGTATCCTAATGTGTACACGGTCGGGGTCGACGGCCTGCCGAACCGAGTGCACGGAGTCGGTTCTAATTAGAGTATACTTTATTGTTCCCCTCACTATTACGCTATCGATACGAGCTCGCCGACCGCGCACGAATGCGGGCAAATAATTATAATTGTATTTTATTTTTATTCCATTTTATTAATAGCCCCGCGAACTTCCCGCCCGCAACATTGTAGCGGCCGTGAATGTGCCTCGGCGGTACGACACAAGTTTTCCCTTATACAACTGTGTGCGACCGAGCACCGAGCCGGCTACGGTATGGGCTTTTTGTCTGTTCAACTGCGTTTCTTTATAATAAAACTCGATATCTATTCACTTGCTGAACAATGGGTTAATTAACATTGTATCTAATCTAGCATGTTATTATAATTATTTGTCTGTATATTTTTATTGTTCCCGTGAAGAATGGTTACTCGAGCTCTCGACTCTCCTTTGTGAATATTTGTGCTGTTTACCGACTCTGCTATCTCGCTGAATTATTTGTGTTACTGTACACCGGCGATATAAACGTCAGAGATGGAATAAAAAATAAGGTTGCTTTTTATTTTAAATCTCAGTTCGCCGCTGGGAGAAACAATAACAGCCTTTTCGCCAAATTTTCGAAGAAAGTATTTAGCTTTACAATTAAGAAATACTAAAGGTTCGCGCACATGATCGTACGCCGTAACGCAACCCACTACGCTGAGTATGGTACGATTTGACAATTCAGTATGTACATAGTTTTGTTATAAGATGATTTAAGAATATTTTGGCATCGTAATACAGTGCGGCCCGTCCGAATGTACGCTGGGCTTAACTTCTGTCGCTGCGTAAATTAACGCGATGGCTTTCATGTTCCAATGACCTTTCATTCATAATTGGCTTAATATAAAGATTTAATAATAAGGAGGTCAGAGTGTTGTGCGTTGATTTTGCGTCTTAAAACTCGTTTCTGTCCTCGCCGTTTTCGTTTGAGGAGCAAAATAATTTGATTTAACTAAAATGTCCGGTTCGCGAGTAGGTATGTGGAATGTTTTTTGTATAAAATGTTATTAAGAGTGAAACCGAAAAAGGTCGGTTTCGTGGAAGTGTCGCAAGAAAGTGGGATGATATATTCAATGACATTTCAAGTGGTAATTGAGTCTGTGACAAGATGACCGATGCAGACTCGTCAGCGCCCCATTGCAATGTACTGGGTACTAATTTATATGTCGTGAGTAATTAAAACCTATATGAAGATGTAAACATCTTTATATTATTTCGTTTTGTTTAATATTTTCTTAGACTGATTTTATTGTTCCACTGTTTTGTACGGATTGATAGGCTTTTCCCACGATGCTGTTCATGTATAAGATAAAATTGTATTCCCAGCATATAAATTTTGTAATTTCATCTTCAGTGCACATAAATTCTGTACATATACTTGGCTTCAATAGTAATTAAGAAAAAGCTACACTAATTGTCAAAGCGTGTTTATGACGTAAAGCAGAGATAGCGTAGTGGTTAAGAATCGGATTTTCGACGCTGGGTCTGGGTTCGAATTTTGGTCTCTGTAATTTTTCTAAATTATATAAAAATTTTCTAATTTCATCATTAACTAATTCAGGAAAACATCGTGAAGATAATTAAGATGTTGTCAAAAAAGAGTGTGTGAAATTGAGCAATTGGTACTTGATCAGCGCGATGTACAAGCTTAATTTTTTTTCCTTTTGATAAGAGATCTTTTGTAAATACAATATCCAGTCATTACTAAGTAATAAAAGACAATTGTATGAACTATTTTCTTTGACAACGCTACAAGTTCCATCCCGCGGTCTGCGGTCCGAGTTATGAAGTGGGTGGTGGAGACTCAGATAATAAACAGAGCAGACACTCATAGCTTCGTCCACAACGCAGAGCTGAGGTGACCGCATGTGAGTAATGTTTTAGTTTTTTAAGTGCCTCAGTTAACATGTAGTACTTTATCTTCGTCAAATTAAATGAGGTACAGTGAAATCAGCTTGGAGACGTTTTTGCAAATGTAGTAGTGTACGGTTAGCCGATATATAAGCAAATAATATTAAAGTGTTACTTTTAATAGGTAGGTACTTAATAATAAACATTTCATGAACTACTAACATTTCGTAGGTATCCTTACTTTTGTACCATTAATGTAAATGATAATTCCTTCTTATATTATATTTAAAGCTTGCTTTTTACCCTGCAACATGCTGTCCAGCATGTAGACACAAAAATCTCCATTCCTCTAAAGTTAAGCATTTAAATGTTTGATCACTAAATTAATACGCAAGAAAACATTAAAAAATAAATGGCATGCCATGTCGCGTCTGACGCTACTTTACTCGTACTCTATGTGACAGCGCAAACCGGTTTCACTCATTGTGTGCATAAATACCACTACATATAGTTACAAAACCTCTTTAAGTCGATATGCCTATGGAAGAGTGTGAGTCTCCCTACAAGAATGTGACAATGTTGTCGATTTGCGTCATAACTTTTGAACCGAAATCGATAATTAATATGTAAGTAATTAATAATCGGACCCTTAATTATGTACCTATTGTCCATGTCGTAACATGTGTATCTAGTTTATATCATACAACGGATTTGAAATAGCTGAAACCCTTAAACTGTTTAAGAACATGTGTCGATTGACCAATAAATCTTATTGTAAAATACGCTATATGATTTAGTATTTAACCCAAAATAAAATCGTATGTGTAAAACTATTTACCTACCTACATGAGATATGTAAAACGCTGATTGAAGCCTATAAACTACATATTTCATTGACAAAAACAAATCGCAACAGAACAGAGTGTAATAATGAACCGAGACTTTCAAGTCGGTTCCGCAAGTGTAAGTGATATCGCCACAAGTAGTCGGCTAAGGCTTCCCGTACAAGAGCGCGTGTAATTAAATAATTACACATTTTACACAAATACCAGTTAGTGGGCACGCCACTTACAATTTAAGTCTTGTTTTTCGGTTAAGAGAGGCGTACTTAGTAGACCTCAAAGGTAACAACACATCTGTAGGTGGTAGCACAACCAGGTGGTAGCACTCGTTTAGATCAACCAGGGAGGTACCACCGCCAACCTCATAATCCCTTGAAGCAATTTTTGTGTTTCGGTTTGGAGAGGCGTGGTTGCCGGCTATACTTATGCACGAGGAGAACATCTTAGTCCGCAGGGGTAACAACGCATCTGTGATCAAACTTAGGTATGATCTAATTGTACTTGGGGATGATTATTGATGTCCATGGTCGGCAGTGACCACTTACTATCTATCACTTGGACTGCATGTTCGTTTGCTACCTTTATACGATAAAAGCAGGTACAATTAAACCGTACTTACTAAGGTCCATGGGCTGCAACTTGTAAATCAATGAAAAGATAGTATTATAATTTAGTGCCAAGACTAAATATAATCACAACAATTACTTAGAAAGAGTAGATAAAATATCTCAAACGACATTAAAAACTCAATAAACTTCCGAAACAAAAACAAATTACAACAGAAAAGAACAGACTAAGGAGAACGAACCATGATTTTCAAGTTCATTCCGCAAGCAACGCCACAAATAGTGAACGCCTCTAAGGCTTCCCATACAAGAGCGCATGTGTAATTAAATAATTACATATTTTATAAACAGAGCAATTAGTCGGGCACGCCGCTTACAATGTAATCGGAGGTTGAACTTATAAGTCGTTAAGTTAACGATAAGTTGTTTTGAAACATATAAATACACTAGCTGACCCGCGCAACTTCGTTTGCGTCATATAAGAAAGAGTGGGTCAAATTTTCCCCGTTTTTGCAACATTTTTTGTTGATGTTCCGCTCCTATTTATCGTAGCGTGATGTTATATAGCCCATAGCCTTTCTCAATAAATGGACTATTGAACAAAAAAAGAATTTTTCAATTTGAACTGAAGGAGTTCCTGAGACTAGTGCATTCAAACAAAACTGTGCGTTTGTGCGCGATAATCTTAGAAATCGCGAATCCGATTTGAATGCGGTTTTCACTGACGTATTGTGGCAAACTTCACTTAAAATTTAGTGTTTGTTGTATTTCAATCGGTATATCGTTCTAACTTTGTTAAAATTGTGTACGAAGCCGTGAGCAGAAGCTCGTATACAATATATGTATATATCATTGGCATTGTTGCCATTCTCCTGAATATATCGGTTTCCAGTATCGGACAGCTATCGAGGCACATAAGATGATTATACCGGCACTAAAGGGTTAGTAAGCAGCTTACACATAATCCATTCAATCCATTACCCCGGTCCATGATCAGAAACATTAAACTACCGCATTGTGCACGGCGCTACGTACAGCCGGATGATGTGTAAACCACTTTATACCATACTGAATCTATCGTGAATAATTGAATATATTACTTCGCTTTATTATATTAATAATGGAAATTGCAACTGAACTGGTGCTAATCAAATAAAATAAGAGCTATTAAATTGATAAAGATATTCCATGCATCGGTCGCACGAATCGTTCCTGCATAATCCTCCTAAATAAAAGACAGCGAAAGCCGACTGGAATTGACAACTTTGGTACATTCAATATTGATTCTTATCGCGTAAGGAATAGAGCCCCGTCGCTTTTGAGGTTGGGGATGGAACCGTTTGGAACTTTTTGCTCTTCCGGCCCCACATAGGGATAAGAATGTTTTTATGAATACTTAAACTAATAATTAACGTGCAGTTAGCCGGTTAGCGGGAACGGTGTTTATGTGTCAGCGATTTCCTCGGTGTGCGATTGTTTGTTTCCCTTTGTCCATTTACTTCCATTTGGTCGCGGTACGTTTCCCTCATTACGCGTATCGAACTGGGCGGCGTGCCACTTCGCCCGACTTTCTTGTTTAACTGCAACATTTTATTCTCGGCTACTTTTTTAATTATTACAATTAAAGGTTTCGTTGTGTGAGTACGAACACAAACGTTGGGCCGCGGCACAGCGATTGCCATAAGATACTGATAATGTTTTTTTATAAATACCCGCATAGTAATAAATTGTTTTATGTGGCCTGTACCTGTACCTGTACCTGTCTGTAATTTATATTCTAATCTGATTATGGAGATCAACATGTTTCAATGTATGCATTAATTATTACAGTTATCTGTTATATAATATTACCAACACCCTATATTCATGTCCGTACGTCAATTATTGTAAATCATTTGGAACTAAAACCTTTTGTTATATTATATATCTTTTGCAGTCAATTATTTAATATAGTAATAGCATAACTACCAAAATCTTACTCAAAAATAAAGATAAAAACCATTATTAATTATTTTAATAAAACCACCATCACATTTATATTGCCCGTGACTTCGTCCGCGTGGTTATGAAGATATGTATCACTATTAGCACTGTAGTAACGAAATTTCATACAAACTATCAACCCTAAAAACAACCCTTTAGGTTTCGTCTACGCTCTTACGCACGTGTACTTAGACCACACATAATGTTATTGATAGACAGTCAGTCACCAACCATACCGTCTATATCTATTGACTAGCTTTCAGTGTGAACCGACCGGCTCTCCATCCAGCAAGCCACTCGCTGTGAGTCCGCGGTTAAATCTTATTACCACGGGAGCGGTAACTGTCGTTATTCCGGCAAGAAGGCCACATCGGCCAATTCGATGAAGGCAACCAAGTATGCCTAATTCAGTTACGAGTGTTACGCTTATCTACGTGGTGCCGCGTAAGTGTAGTAGGGTATAGAGTTAGCTCATGACATATGTGGCGTCTGCCTAAATGTGGATAGCTCTTTAAATAACTTGATTAGTGTCTGATGGCTTTGGTTCATGATTCACCGTGAAGCAGTTGTTGAGTTTCGGTTTTGACGTGGTTACTACCACACCAGGCGAATATTTAATCCTCGGGGATAGCAGCGCATGTGTTTGCACCAGAAGCCCACAGATTGCATCGTTCTTGGGTTTATTAGAAATAACATAATTTCAAAAAAAATAAAAAAAAAACTGAGTAAATAAAATATTTTTAGTTTATCCGATATTTGTTAAAGTTCTGTACTTCAACAGGTAAAGTCAATTGAGTTTTGTAATATTCAAATGTTCAATCTATTGTTATGTAGTAAATATAGTAAGCGAAACCTATTCAAGGCAATAATATTTATTCGAGATTGATTCGTTTCATTCATCAACGAACACGTATTGGTTTCATTCCATTCATGGGGAACTATTTTAGGAATGAAATACACATAGGAAAGTATACATGCCTTAAGCACGTCTCAATTTACTTCGAGGCACTATTTCAAAATAATATGGGTTGGTGAATGTACACTATAATTTTATAATCATTAATCATAACTGAATAATGATAGTGACAACCAATTTTATATCTATTTATCGTACAAAGATAGCAAGCGAGTATACAACCTACCTTTTTTATTGTGTAGCAAACGAAAGGTAGCAAACGAACATGCAGTCCACCTGGTGGTAAGTTGTCACTGCCGCCCATGGACATTATTAGTAGTCATCTCCAAGTACGATTGACCCAAGCTTGACCACAAAGACGTTACTACCCGGGAAGGCTGAGACGTTCACCTCGTTTCTAACTATAGCCGGCAACCAAGCCTCTCTAAACCGAAACACAATAAATTGCGTCACGCAGGATTATGAGGGTAGCGGTGGTACCTCCTACCTGATGGTAAATGGTCACTACCGTCCATCTCAACCCGTAATCAACCCCAAGTACGATTGAATGGTATCCGACGTTGACCACAGATGCGTTGCTACCCATGAGAAATAAAAAGTTCGCCTCGTGAATAGCCATTGACCACGCCTCCAAGACCGTAACACAATAAATTGTTTCACGGAGTGTGGCGGTGGTACCTCCCCGCGAGTTCTAACACCGGTTAAATTTTTATTAGGGTTATTCAATGTACACTATAATTTGTGAAATCATTAATCATAACCGGATAATGAGTGACAACATATTTCTTATTTATCGTAATATCGTATAAATACTACCCTAACATAATGCATAGTTTATATGTCTTTTATGTCGTAAACGAGACATCTTTTTATTCATTTTTTATACTTAACCTAGCAAAAAGGCAGACGGACCATCTCATGGTAAGTGGTCACTGTCGCCAATGGACATTTGCAACACCAAAGGATGATAAATGATTAAGTACCATGTATTTATTGATAACTAGCTGACCCCGCACGTTGTTCTGCCATGAAAGAAAAATATAAAAAAATGTATGCCTATGTTTTATTCTGATGTATAAGCTTTATTATTGTAAAGTTTCATTAAAATCCATTCAGTAGTTTTTACGTGAAAGAGTAACAAACATCCATACTGACAAACTTTCGCGTTTATAACATTATTAGGATATCGGACAACTGTGAGTCGGAGTGACCTTTATGTGTAGGTTTTCTAATTCAAATGTCTTCAACATGTGTTCTACCAAAAAATTAACGTTATAAAAAACAAGTCAATAAATCCACATATTGTTGTAATTATTTGTTTTTATAGCGATGCTGTATAGTAATAAACATTTCGTGAAGTGCACCTTTCAAGTATCATAATTATTATGACTAACGGTGAGCGGAGTTTTAGAAATAAAGTCCCTTAGGCTACGGAATTTTAACATGTTTAAAATTTGCAGGTTTGCAGTTAAGAATCACTATGATAAATTAATGTGTAATGTATCAAAAACATTTTTGTTTTCTAGTGGGGAAAAACATCCAGAAAATTTGTACGCCTAAGAGATTTTCAATAATTTCTTTTCGCCGCAACAACACCTCTCCAAAACCGAAACACAATAATTGCTTCACGTAGTATTAAAATGATAAATAAACCTTTATCGCCTATATATCGAGTGTGACACTAACGGGTCACAGGTCAATCTTGTGGGTACCCGATTGTCTCGAGTTAGGATTTCTGCACCTTATTAAAAATGTTGCACAATATCGTGAATTGGGTAAAATGTTGTCCCGACTACGGCGAAGAAAAAAAAGAGCCATGAAAAAATCGATAATTACACGAATGTTGTGGTTAAATTTTAAACAGATTATATTTCTCTTAAGGAAATTATACAGTTCTATTGTAAACTTATTATAAATAACATTGTGAATAAGTATTTAAAATTCGATGCATTTTTGAGTAAGTTAATTTCTATCTCTTATTTTTTTTTATTGATATAGAGAAATAGTTTTATAGCTTACATATACTTACGGCATTATAAATGATCATAAGAGTGCAAGAAAATTTTCAATCATATTGCGCCATAAACATATTGCGCAAACATATAGCACGTGTGTGGGCCACCTTACATTGGAGTGCCGTTATGTTCGCAAAAAGGCGACATCTGTCGCCACTACAACGTAGAGCGCTAATTCATTTATTGTGCGACACGCCATATCGGTAGACCTTTTAAAGACACAATTTCTCATTTTTGTCTATTCGTCCTAAAATGATGCCCGATAAGGCGAAGTGCTGGGTGCCGGTATTAATTTTAAATTTTTGAAATTGCACTTTTTGTGGTAATCATAACTTATGGTACTTATATGTGTACCAAAATTATTATAAAGTGTATATTTATTTCATATGTGTCGATGAAAAAGATTTTTTTTTGTTTTTAGTCGTAAAAAAATGATTCTTGAATAGCAATCGAAATCGTTTAATTCGATGTTACGTATCCTTTTGTTATTAATTTATTTATTTTAAATTACGTAGGGTTTTTAATTTCGTAAAAAAACATATTTAAGCTATCACGAAGGAGGTGAATACATCGTACATAAATTTTTGGTCTGTAATGGATTAATTACTCGAATTATACTTTTCGCACAATATAATGTTACATGCGCGGTAATACTTATTTACATAAAATTAATTATGTTCAATTTATTTAATTTTTAATTTGTATTTAGTTAAGAAGTTTATATATCGATATATCGACTACCCTCCAATGCATAACGTGCTGAAAATGGTAATTCTACCCATGTAGATCGGAATCGCCGTAGCGTATTGACCCGCAGTCGGTTCCCACGACACATGGAATCCAAGAAAGCTTGCACATCAAAGAAAGGCTAAGAATTTTGCAACATTGTCTTAAAATAAACAGGTCTTCATAATATTAGTAAGTGGGTTTTTCCATTTCCAGTGATTGGTTTAAGGAGAGCGTTTTAATTAAAATTTACAAACAATATACCCTTCAAGAGATCGATGCACCCACCAGTCTGAACCCACGAGAAAAACGTGCACACCGTCTCTTTCCCCCGCTGCCTCACAACACTCACTTGAGTATACAAAACGCAGTTGTTAATTAAGACGACATCACAGAGTCGGTACTGGGACAGTCAAAAGGAATTAATAATGGAAACTTAACAATAAATAATATCGTTTTGCCAACATCGCGACTCTTGCATTATGCGGGATAATCTCATTAATATTTATAATGGAATAAAAATAAATTATCCTTGTGGTACGGGCGGCGGCGCAAGTTCCGACCATCTGTCAAATTTACACGCTTTTAGCGAAGTTAGTGCTGTTTTTAAGTAAGCAGCTGAAGAGTTAAAGTGAGTGCTTTCATTTACTCCCCAGAAGCGTTTTAATTTATAATTACACATAAAAAGGGCGGATTTGTAAAACACATCCATTTCAGTTATTACGTTATTCACGGATTGAACATAATTGTGCTGGAAGAGTACTTAGAAAAATACTATTCATTTTAATGACGTCTTCCTCTTTGGTTCTGCCAATTTGTGATATGATACTACAAACTGCTGCGTAGTGCCAATGTGTTCGACATATTGAGTTGAAACTTAGTATTTATAAAAAATAGATTATGAGAATATGGACGTGTAAATATTATGTATAGCTTTTAGTCCGGCTAGATCAAAATTACAGCAGGTAAAAATAAGCTTTAAATTATATACAAATTTATTCGATGGTTTTAAATAAACATAATTCTGCAGTACACATAAACACAACTATAGCCGGCTTAGTGCTCGTATGAAAATCCGCAGCAGCAATACGACTTGAAACCCGCAGCCGTGAGCGTGGGCTGGTTTCTTAACCACTCTCCTAACCACAATGGCGTCGCGAAATTAACTCGTAACGCACAGAGTAGTAAACACGTTTTTAGACCAGTTACAAAAGACCCCTCCATACCTCAGTTATGTGAGAATAATGCGCAGACTCTGCATTAGTAAAATTAAGTGAACGAGGTGAACGCCCCCTGGCGGTTTCTTGTATTTGTAACGGATGTTCCACTAATTACAAACATTAATTTGCTAATGTTAAGATTAGATGGAGGAACGTGGTTTATACGTGGTTAGCCGAGTTCGAGTAGTTGGAGCTATTGATTTGATTTTCCAATTTAACTGTCTTGTTACTCTGTGTATTGATAAAGTTTGGCTAAAGCTACTTCGTATGTATTTTGAAATATGCAATTGTAGAAATCTAACTTACTTTCATAACATAGATTTCTGCAAAGTAACACCTAATACAATTAATTTTCATAGTACTAAATTGTAAAAGGTTTGTAATTGTAAATTGTAATCATCTATCACTGTCTATCGGTTAGAGGGTACGGCAGTGCATAAGCCAAGGTCGATTATCTGGACATGGCTAAAGCATTGTTTTATTTTTCGAATTAATTGTAACTTATTAATCTTTGTATTGAATTAAATTAATGGATGTTTCTGTTTCGATAATTGATAATTGATAATACATTTTGTTTGGACACCAATCTACTGCGCAGATGTTTCAGATTCGACCCCGGCTAGACAATTTTACATTGAAAATAAATATTTGTTTCTGAACGCCAATGAAGTCTTAGTAAGTCGAGTTAAGAATATATAATAACACAATAGTAGGCCGATACATTAAATTACTTTAAAATGCACATATTGTATGTGGCATTACCTTTTATTTTTACTTCTGTTATGTTTACAACCACATAAAATTACTCCCAGTAAATGCTTCTTTAACATATAATTTAACAAATAATAACGGGACTAAAGTTTCGATCAAAAACAGTTCATATTTACAATTGTTTATACCAGTTGCTCCGACCATTTACGTAGCGGACACCAAATATAGGAATATAAATAGCGCCACAATAATACAAATTGCGTCAGAATAAGAACGAACGAACATTAAAATGACCGAGTAATCTAATAGAATAATAAATGTTAACATCCGTATTAAGAGAACTTACGGGCATCATTTTATATTGAAGCGACAACAATGGGCCCGCCGAGTACAGGCGCATGTATTATTTTACTGTACGCTCCGGTGAAAAAGTGTTAACGCGTTTTAAGTACGAGCCGCAAGAAATGTTACCTATTAAGGTTGTTTGCACACTACACTCGGGCTTACAACGCGATTTGTGTAAAGATAAAGTGTAATAGTAAAAAGTATTGCTAAAGCTGCCGTTATAGTATTTTTTATCGGCCCTTCAAATAAAAATGTAAATTTATAAGTACGGTTTGAGCCTATTTATGATGTTATTATCAGAAAAAAATAACCTTGAAAATATATTTATCTTCGTGCCTTTATTATTCTTAAGGTTTCAATAAAAATAGAGGTAATAAAGCTATTAATATTACTTAAATATATATTGTAGCAATTTATGTTTGTGATACATGTTTCTGATAAGTGTAGGTACTTATATATTTATAAATAAATTTATTGAACTTACGTTAAAATTTAGATGTAGGTATTACTTTGATGGAAATATAACTTCATTTAATTTAGTTTTTATTTCTTCACTATCTGTTCGGGTCCTCACACCCGACGCGTATTAGTTAGGCGTAAAATAGTCCTAAAAAGTATTTTCGCGGCACGTCGCTTTAGCTCTCGAGAACTGCTCCATATAGCAAAGGCGCCGCGCCTCCCGACGCCACTTCGACTTTTAACATTCGAAAAATTTCCACCGCGTTTAATTCTGTTAACGTAATAAAATATAGCTCCATTAAGACTTTTTCCCCCGATAGTCTTTATACGACAGATTCGTTCCGACGTCCGACAATTAATATTAATTAAGATTTAAATTGGTCTAATTACATAGAGCCCGTCCCATCTTCCAACGAGCGGCGATTCTGAACGCGAACGATGAATATAATATGTATCAAAATAATTTCGTGTTGTATCTATGCTAAGTGCGGCATTAAAAATTATTATGCGTAACTTGTAATACAGATTCCGACCGCGTGTTCGACTAGCGTCGTAAATGATATTACATTACAAGATGTTAGAATGATAAATTTGTACAAAAAACGCGCGTTTCATGTGAACGCTGCTTTATTTATTTTAAATGATGCGAAGTGAAGATAAGGACGGTCAAGAGGGAATTCGTTTCGCAAGCGTTCCGTATTTCAACGTGAATTTCGCGAGACGTCGAAAATAGCGAAATTTTTAAATGTAGACTTAATTGCTGTTAAAATTTAAAACGAAATTAGCCGCTGCACTAACATTTTACTTGCATTCGAGTCCAAAATTCAGTTTCTGCTCGCCGTTGAATTATATCGCAATAATGTTATTTAACTCCAGTTACAGGCTAGCTTATTTCATTACTTTTATTTTATTATGAAGCATCGCGGTGCGCCTAACTCGCCTCTGCTAATTTATTATTTATTCAGGTATAGTAGATTAGGCGTCTATTAAACGCTCGGTCTCTTGTCAGTGTCGTGGGAAATGCCAGAACTGATGGAAAAGTGCCCCGCAGAGTGACAACTGAAATTATTTCAACACTATCTATACATATAATAAAGCTAAAGAGGGTCGAAAGTCTGTACATGGAATATATTAAAAAAAAAGTTGGCTGGG
>DWNR01000576.1:0-18883 GCA_018250455.1 Polygonus leo | reverse complement strand
CAGAACACATACCAACAGTTTTTAGATTTTTTGTCTGTTTGTCTGTTTATTTACCGCGCATCACGTGAAAATGGCTTAACGGATTTTGATGCAAACTTGACTAACCTGTTGAAAAGACCCACGGCCTAGTTTTAGGCTATAAAAATTCACCCCTAAAAAGAAGGGTAGCGGGCGGAGCCGCGGGCACAGCTAGTACTTAATATTTGTGTTATATTAGTTAGGAGTATTTGTGGCGTTGTTGTACAAGCTTGTGTTTCTTTACCATTGTATAACCATAACCATAACTTGTAATTACCATTAGCTGACAGTGATAGTGGATAAAATTTCCCCCGTTTTTGATACATTTTTTGTTGATACTCTGCTCCTATTAGTCGTAGCGTGATGTTATACAGCCTTTAGTCTTATATATAGACTATGCAACACTAAAAGAAGTTTTCAATTCGAACCAGTACTTTCTATTATTAGCGTGTCAACCAAACAAACTCTTTAGCTTCATAATATTAGTATACATTAAACGAAAAACATGTATAATCCATTTGTACGTTGATAGGCCGTTGGGATATTGGGCCTTAATATCTCGTATGATGTGCTATAAAAGGTAAAAAGCAGGTCTTAGCTGGCAATTGCGTCTCATCAAATGAAGACCACTCTTATTGCTTTATAAAATTTTGAATCCTTACAGAAGTGAAACGTGAAAACGGGTTGTCAATGGCCCAAATATCACTGATTATACACTGACTTATACCCTTGGCCTTTACCATAGAGGGTTTAAGGGTCCCTCTGTAATTTCTACAGGCTTTCCAATGGTTCTCTAGATGACTGTTCAATTTGATGCCAGCTTCACCTTACCGCCATCGCACTACTCGTGGAAGGTTTAATTTCCATCCACTTCAACTGGATTCGTGGCGGTCCTCAACAATTTAATTTTCATGTGTATTTTTACCGCACTACATTGTGATTTACCAAAAAGATGGTACCTCTGGTATTGCAAATGTCCATAGACAACTGTAACTAATTATAATTATCTTGCTCAACCATAGTCAACCATAGTCAACCATATACTCATAAAGCAAACCAAGTGAGGTTAACACACAAAAAAACAGATAGTCTTCTCTGACAATCCTCGTTTTATATGCCTTAGTGGTATTATAAAAATATATATTACAATTTTTTTACCGAACCTACACGGGTTAAATTTTGTACTATCTGTAGGTGTGTGTAATACGTGTATTTAAGTTTTTCTGAAAAAGTTAATGCTTTGAACAATATTATGTACTTTTTTGAATTAAGCGAACCAACGACAACCAAAGAGTACAAAGTCCACTCTGGTAACTGTATATCTATCGATTCTTTTGAACTTTGTTTTTTTTTTTGTTATGGAAATATTTGGCATTAGTGGGCGTCCAAACTAAAACATCTATATTTACGAGTAGTGCATTCCGAGTAGACTTATCATTCAGAAAATTTTTATGAGCATTATGAAACTATCATGTGTCATAGACAATATATGTCTGCGTTGGAAACAATTACAAATGCTTTTTTACGATTTTAAATCCACCTAGAAACTTAATAAATTGTTTAATTGTCTTAATTTGCTATATTGGATAAGTGGTCATCCTTCCACTGCTGTTACGGAAGAAAACGTTCTAGCAGTAGGTTCACCACTTATTTACCTCCATCAAATTATTAATAAAAAAGTCAATTAATAAAAAAGTGTGAAAAAATGTCTGTGTTATTTCATGGTTAAACCGCTAAACTTATTTTTTATGATTTTGGTTAAATTTGCATGGTTGAAGAGTCTGGGTCGTAAATGTCCTATTTTAATTTTTAAAAATCAGTTCTTATGGAGAAGGAATAAAAGTTTGTATTAAAAACTGTTCAAATTAACGTAAAATTACGAAACTGAATGACCTGATGCCATTTCTGCCTGCGACCAATGTGATCGCATGTAGTGTCAACAGAAATGGTGTGGTGGTAAATTAGATTTAATGAAACCGGCCAAGCACATACGAGGCGGGTCAGCAAAACCTGCTGATAGGAGCGGACTTCATTATTATGATATACAAGCACAGTTGCGTAAGGAGGATTGTTTCACGCTGACTATACCACGACCAGCCAGGTGGTAGAACTCGTGTATTTCAACCGGGGACGTACCACCGCTATTCTCATAATCCTCCGTAAAGCAATTTATAGTGTTCCGGTTTGGAGAGGCGTGGTTGCCGGCTATACTTACAAACGAGGCGAACATCTTAGTCCTCAAGTGTAGTAGGATTTGTGGTCCATCTTGGGTCAACTACTTGGAGATGACTACTAATGTCCATGGGCGGCAGTGACCACTTACTATCAGGTGTACTACATGCTCGTTTGCTATATTTACAAAATAAAGAAAAAACCTCAACAATACTCAGAAAACCCTATGCTCAGAAACCAGTGTGCCTGGAATGGTGCAACGATATGATTGATGAATTTGACGCCGGTTCTCACCATCATATTTACAATATCATAGCAGGTGACGAATTTTGGATTTATCAATATGCTTAAGAAACTAAGCGTCATGCGTTTGCCAGAGGTTTTTGCAAGCAATAAGTGTAAGCAATAAGCGTATTCGGTACACGAGACTCCGAGGTCTTTTAGCCACCTCCAATGCGCCCGCGCATTCCACACTCAAGACGAGGGACTTTCGGTATACCACACTGAAAAACGCTTGGGATATTCGTTTTACAGTATTGATTTGGAACCGTTTGAGTACTTCTAGCTGGGTAAAATTAAAACTTTGTTCTGGGGACATAATTTTTATCGAAAGAAAATGCGTTTACTGCGTTCGAGAGGGCCGTTGAGGAAGTACCTGTTGGAAAGTGGAAAATATGCTTCGATAATTAGTCCACACGTATGAAACTTAATATAGATACTGTGGAGAGTTCTTTAAAACAATTTCATAAAAATATATAACTTATACAACACTTTTTTCAGAATAGTTAGTCAGTGACCCACATAGCTTGGTCTAAATTACTATTCTAAAGTATATAAATGACGTAATAATGATAGTATGTTTAAATGAAAGCAGGAAGAGATTGTCTATCTGCTATAAAGTTTTAGTACCTATTGTTTATGTCGCACAATTTTCTATGACACCATTTTCTTCTCAGAAACTAATAAGATGTGCCTCAGGCTTAATATCGGTGGTCGCAAATCCTTCCGCATTATTTACATAAAATAAACCTTATAACCTGTGTTACATTTCTACCCTGACATAACTCAGATACGATCACCACAAGTTCAGTTTTCAACATAGAACATTTAAAATACACGCACAAAACAATTTGTTAACAGTAGACGCAGTTTGAACTTAAGATACATACAACACATGAGGATATTTTTTCCTATTTAAACTCAAGAATACATTCAAGACACTATTTATTTTGTGTATTTTTTTCAATAGGTACTTATTTAAAAACAAAAAAAAATTTGAATACATGTGGAGGCCTATTTCAATATAGGAGGTATTCTTTTGGCTAACCACTAACATCTAAAGCGTGTTTGACAAGAATATCAAAAAAAATATTTTCGTTGTACGCTAACATAATGATAAGTTGAATAAAATATTGTTTCTATAGTATGTGATTAATAACGTTCTTCGCTTTTAGAACATGATAATTTGTTAAAATGAGACTGTTAAATAAAAACCCAAAGTGTTTTTGAAATTTTATTGCTTTTTTTGTTTATTTAACTCTTTAACATAAATAGCATTTATTTTTAATTATTACAAGTTACAGTTACAAACGTACAATGTGCATTGCACGAATAATAAATTAATAATTATAATATAAAATAATTCCTTTATTAAACTACTGCACCTAAAGTACGTAACATTGTATTTCGTAGCGCTGGTGACCTTTTAATAGAAAAATAGTGAAAAAAAAAGCTTATTGAGTTTTTGGTTCCTTTATTTGATTGATTGCATTACAATAAAAAAAGTTAGTACGGGACGAACGGTCGGTGATCGGCCTGGTACTGTGGAGACACGGCAACGTTAGGGCGAGCCGAAGTACCGAGCGCCCGTCCCGGTTCGTGCTCGATAGATGGCGCCACTAGACACGAGTCCGATAGCGCTATCTATCGCAAACTCAAACATCACTTAACGAACGACTAGGCTTATTTTACCCGACCGGAATTGCGCCCCTCAATCGACTGGTGAAGAGAAATGCTGGTGTTAGGGGGCGAGGGGTGGGTCGCTCACTCTGTGCTGAGGGCGCGGGACTCCTGCACGAGGTAGACCTGGGAGCCGGGCACCGTGGAGGTGGTGACGAAGGTGCGGTGCTTGGCGCGGATGAGCGAGAGGTTGCTCTCGGCGACATCGGCGCGGTCTTCGGCGGCCTCCAGCTCGCGCTGGAATCGTCGTACTCGCGTTACGCTCTGCTGGGATACGCCCTCCTGTTGGTAGAAAAACAATCACAATGGTCAATGTTTGATCTAATTTATAAAATTAAATGCCACATGTTGTAATATATAATTAACATAAGAAATAACTAAGCCTGAATCGTATTGAAATTGAACGTGCCTGTTCTGTCAACTGCCTCTTGTAGATGCTGACTTTCTGGTTGGACTTTTCAAGGGAATCTTGGAGGAGGGCAATGTTCTTCTGGTCCTCTTCGCATTGGATCATAACTTCCTTGAGCTGACGCTCCTTCTTGCGGAGGATCTTGATGGTTTCAGCGTGCCTCCTCTTCTCCTCGTCCATCTCCAGTTCCAAGTCCTTGATGCGGGCTTCCAATTTGCTGATGATGCGCTTGCCTCCGACAATGGCATTGGCCTCAACCTCTTCCAGACGAATAGAAATGTTCTGAAATACAAAGGAAAAGTTTTACGATTGGTAATTGGTAATTCATTTATTATTACAATTATTATTGAAAAAGTAATAAAATGTAAATTTGATTAACGTAATAGCTGATTTTTTTCTTCCACTTATTTTGTCTAAATATTATCAATTTGCTTACCTTAACTTCAATTTCGAGAGACTTCTTGACAGCTTCAATCTTGACAATCCTTTCCTGTTCCTCGTGAAGGTGCTCCACGGTGTGCTTGAGCTCAGTCTGAAAGTCACATTATTACAGTATTATTTCAAATGTTTCTATACTTTTACTATTCTAAGAAAATATTTTTTAGCCTAAATTACAAGCCATAAATATTCATGCACGAATTATTATTGCTTTTGAAAATTATTGATCGTAAACCTTTATATATATTTGCGTCCATGTTATAACAAGCAATATAGTAAAGTTGCTAATCACAACAGCCATATATAGTTTTTAGATAATACAAAGAAATGAGACGAAAAAATTACCTGGACGCGCTGGTATCTTTCGTCGCAGACGCGCAGTTCCTTGGTAATCTCGTCGTAGTCAGCGGCCACGGCGGCGAGCTCCTGCTCGATCTTAGCCTTGCTGCTGGACAGGTTGACGTTGATGACGGTCAACTCATTGATGCGGGTCTGCGCTTCCTCGTACGATTGCTCGACGGTGCGCTTAGCACGGAGGGCCTAAGAAATGGATATATTTTAGAACTCCGGAATTTATTTTAATCTATGTAGATAAATGTATATATGTGATGTAGATAATCGCATCGAGGAAGACTGGGTCAGATTTTAAATTTTCGTTATAATACAAATATAGTTAAGATGAAGAATATCTCGGAAATATGTACTGCCAATTGTTATCCCGGGAAAACGTTAGCGGCTTGATTTGACTCCCACTTCAAATGCATGCATGTAATATTATAGACTTTATAGTCTAGTTGAGTAACTAACAAGTACCAATCTGTAGTTTGAGTAACTAACAAGTACCAAATATTTCATCGGTATGATAAGTGATCCGCGAGGGTGATGAAGTATGAAATTACAAGTACCTGCTCGTAGTTGCCACGGATCTCTTCGACCTCGCCAGTGAGAGACTGTATTCTGCGCTGGGCAACGCCATACTGGTCAAGCGTTACCTGGAGCTGCCTCTGTACCTCATCGTAATGGGTCTGGATCTCAGTAAGCTGGAAGTTAATTTGTTTAATTAATTAAATGTATTTAAAAATTACGTATCGTTTAATTTTTTTTTGGATATGTTAAATGTAATTGATAAGGTATATTATTTATGCAATAATGTGATAGAACTTTTTTACCTGCAACGACTGCTTCTTGATGGTCTTCTGCAAATCGATGTTGGTCTTGTTAGCAACATCAAGCGACAGCTCGAGCTCTGTAATCTGGATCTGCAACTTCTTCTTGATACGAGTGACTTCCGTCTTCAGCTTAGTCTCAGCCTCTACGACGCGGGCATTCAACTGCTCGATCTCGATGCTGGTCTGCTTGCTGGAAAGATATCAAAAATAAAACATTTATTAACACGACACACATGATATGACACACTTTCATCACCTTTAAATAATCGTTAATAATAAGTACCTTGTGTCGAAAACAAAATGTGTACTTAAATTTTCGAACTGGTTGATGGTTTCCTTTAATTCATTAAGCTTATGTATATATTCGTTACTTATTACTGGTATTTCCGTTTCGATTTTTACAATACATGTCGTTGGTGATGTTGCACGCACCGTTCTAGCAATTTCAGTCATGGATTCTATATATTTTTTATCAGTTATGTTAGATAATTTGGTTTCAGATAACTTCGATCGAAAATCTTCCCTAAAGTCACTTAAATCTCGGTCAATATGCACTTTCACTCTTGGAACAGGCATTGCTAAAATTTTGGGAGGCATATATCTCGCTTCCGCAACATTTTTCCTGCTTTCTTGAAGTAATGTCTGAGCGATAGCTTTTGCTGATTTACCCCTGTACATTCTAGCTTTTCGTTTCAATTCGTTTCCAACATTAACATTTACGTCGTATAATTCGATTTCCTTTTCGATTTCCTTCTCAAACCTTTTTTGCCTTTCTGCATTAATTTTTTCCCTATCCATTTTCTTCTTTTTAGTTTTCACTACAACACTTTCTGTTCCAACGTGTTTCGTAACGTTTGCTGCTGCTGCAGTTGCAATCACTGAAAACGGAGTCCTTTTTCCTACAGTGAATGTATTAAGATCTTTTTTTGCTTGTTCTGATACTTCGCGAGAAATTCTGGACACGTCTTCTTCAGAGTAGGGTTGGATCGCTTTATCAAATCTGTATTTGTTCAACCCTCTCTCGTTGTTCCACGGCAAATGAGGTGGTTTGGCTGCTACTCCATGTTCTTTGGCCGTTATATAGTCAATCATTGGTTGATAGTAGTTTATTCCGTATCCATAATTATCTTCGTAGACGGCGGTGGGAGGCTTGTTCCATTTGTAATCGGGCACCTTTACAGGTGGCATGATTAGTTGATTGAAAGATTAACGTTAACTGACGTGTCGATTGAAATAAAATTCGTGTGGCATGAGCCACCGAGGTTATTGTAACTGGGGCACAGGGAAAATGACACGGACTTTTGTAGATTTCATCATCATACATGTGCCAATGTTCTTAAATGTACACTGCAAATATTCACCAATCAGGTGAGCTGTTATATTTAAATGGAGCTTGTGCCAATTTTCAGTGTTACAATATATGCGGATGTGCGTCTTATCGTCCTGGAAATACTCGATTACCGCGATATATACATAATGATAGTTGTATAATGAAGCTTCAATGAAATAGCTTAGTACAATTTACTATATTGTCTAAATCTTTATCTATTGCATCAATAATTATATCATCGACATTAATTGGCATTGTTCCAGTTAAAACATGTCATGGCTGATTATGTAGAAGTCTGAGAACTGCATGACGTTCGTCACTCAACAGTAGATTGTATTAGATGTACGTCAAACTCGATATTGATGATCAGCACACAGTTCCTACTTAGCTGTCTCGTTGTGTGCTCTGTGATGCTCGTTCAGTTGTTAAAATTATTTAGTGAAAATGTGTGTGTTATGAGGTGAGATATATAATTTTAATAAAAATAACTATTATTATATGAGTATTTACCTCACTAAAAATTGTAAATTTGTGTGAAAATATAATCATAATAGTAATTCATGTTTTATGTACGGTTGGAATGAGTTTAATATGCTTTTGTTACCTATACGCATGGATTTATCGATGTGTTTACATGTGTCTTATCATGCACCTATTCCCAAGCTAATGGAACTCTTACCGGATAGCTTCGATCTCTTCTTCCTTCTCCTGGAGGCGGCGCTCGGCTTCGTGGCGGAACTGACCCAGCTCAGCGGTCAGCCTCTGCGCACGTTGCTCCTCAGCCTTGCGACCCTTTAATATACACAACCGTTAAACATCTTTACTTGTATACTCATTTGGTACTTCATCATGTTCGTACAACGTCACCGTCACTCATATTTTTTTTTATATTATCAGTTTTTATAGTGCTGCTTTGTTTAAAGTGTGTAGTAAGACAATAGCATGTAGTAGTTGATACTGATTACTAAGATTTGGTAAGACTTTTATTACATTGAGTTGTTTGACTAATAATAATAGTATCTTATAATAGATACCTATTTAATTATCTAAAATGTCTCCTCGGCGAATTAATACACTTAATTTTATAATAGCTATTTGCGAATATTCGTATACTTGTTTTGTACTATAGTCATTACTATATGTTGAAAGTGAGTGGTTCGTTTCATTTTATAAAACATTATGGTAAGTACATTTAGTTTTGAGTGCATTGCGAAGTGATTAAAAATAATTCAGGGTCATTTAGAACAAAACTAAAAGAAATTTCCACTTCTTTGACTTTTGTTTGTTGCCCATGATTCTAAATATATTTCTTTCGTGAGTATCAGTTGAAATGCTCGGGCAAATGTTGAAATGTAATTGGTTTGCAGTTGACTCCCACCGAACTGCTGCCAATATATTGCTAATGACTCTTACCAAAATAGATATTAATACTGTAGTCATGTCACATTAAGGTGACTAATTGTTATTTGATTATGTGCTTAGAAATAGCTATTCTATTTTTGAATTAGAGGAATTATCAAGTGATGCTTTCGAAAATAGTAGATTTAAATAATGCTTTCTTGGACTTGCTGAAGATTGCTTTTTTAAGAATATTACATACAATTTATGGTTCATTAATACAAGATCTCTGGTACATTATTTATATCTATCTATATGAGTTTCAAATCCTTACAAATAACCTAGCTGAATGTTCATGGGATATGTAAACAAAGACTTAATATGCTTAAATTATTTTTCTATAAAATTAGTTAATAAGGATTCATTCACTATTGAAATTCACGGACTGTAGGATTAGAGCATTACTGCACAAGTAATTGTAGTCGGCAAAAATCCCAAAAAGGCTCGTTTTGAGATTCAAAAATCTAAAACCAAATTAAACCTATATATCTTCTAATTTAATATTTGTATTATTGAACCTAATGGGTGTAGTTGATTTTATAATATATTTCCAAATATATATTTTGTTGTAGAAAACTAGTTCTACGTGTCATCTATTTTATGTTACTTTTTAAAAGGGAACAATATTTGTATTAAATTCAATAAAATTCAATAGCCTCATGGATGTAAAATGACAAGTAGATACGTTAGGTTATGTCATACTCTCTTAACTATAATACAGGGTTACTACACGACTGCCATAAAGTACAAATAGATGCGAAATTGCTGGCTTAAAATGTTCTACCATCCACAGTACCATTTTATGAAGGATTCTTTGTTTCAAAGCTTTCACCCTACATTTGTAACACCAGAGTAGTTCCAATATAACCGTGACAGAAACTTGTTTGAAAAACCTCATGTCAAAGAGCTCTGAAAATACCTTAGGAGGAAGTTCGTAGTATAATGAATTAACAATATCTTGGGAGCAATAATGACTACAGGTATGTGCTATTGAATAAAACCAGGACACATTTAAGCTGAAGTACAATCCTCATTTCCACGCAATCATACTTCATTCATTATAATTTAATAAGTTTGCTGGCGAATCTAACTCAAGGGCTTATAACTTGGACTATAAGAATCATCTATGATAGTGTTGTATTGGCTAACTTTCCTTGATGACGGTACTGATAGTGATAGTGGTGAGACTACTTACGGCCTCGGCTTCCTTGTAGGCGGCAGTGAGTTCTTCTCGCTCGTTCTCAAGACGGCGCAGCTCGATCTCGAGCTCGTGAAGACGGCGGGTCAACTCGGTGAGGGTGGCGCGGGCGTCGTGCAAGTCATCTGAAAGTAAGATTTAGTGTTACACTTCTTCTTCTTTCTGGGTGTACTAGATTACAATTTTACATTGCTGAGCTTAAGACTTCATTCTTAGGAGAACAATTTTGTGATGAGATTATGTGCGTACTTTCTCTTTACTTGACTTGAAACATTTTATTCAGAAGGAGAACGATTTAGTGTTGAGATGGTGTACTTGCTTTCTCTTTAGTTGATATCAAATGTTTTTAAACCTCTCGGGGCTGCAGAGTCATCTAGGTGTTTTTGTCATCGAAAAGTGAACATTAAGTTAAGAGTTTGTTTCCTTGGGTTTGTAACCATTTCTTTATTATTAAGCGTGTCCCAGGTGAAAGAATAGTGCTTTTAAGCAAATGGTGAATTCAGCTAGAATATGTATAATTATCGTATCTTATAAGTATCGTATAATTGGAATTATCCGCAGCTATAACGCGTCTAAAACTTCATATTTTCCAAGAAACTCAAAAGTTTATTTTATACTGAAAATTTAAATAATTTTTAAACTTATAAACCTGGGCTACGACTAGAGTGCCTTAGAGTAGTATAATATAAGAAAATATAAATACGTATTCAAAAAGTGTATGTTTTTAAAGCTGTTGTTTTTTTTAACTTTAATTCTGGAAAACAAATTTAACTTTACGTTTTAATTTAAATAGTTAAATTAAATAACATATTATAGGAAGTCTTAATCTATCTAATACTGGATTAGTTAAAAATCTTTGTAATAAGTTCTACAAATTAAAAGTAAAATTAGCCAAAAAAATATTTTACATATATCTTATAATTTCCATTTATATTTGTTTTATCGTGGTTTTATTTTACTGTCATTACATCCCAATTTTGGTTGTTCTATTCATGTCCACGTAACATTTTATTGTATTTAATATAATTTACCATAATCTATATTTATGTTTACTTTTGTTAAATATTCTATTAATCTTCAAAGGTGGTAGAACTCGTTAAGTTCGACCGGGAAGCTTCCACCGCCATCCTCATAATCCTCTGCGAATCAATTATTGTGTTTCGGTTTGGAAAGGCGTGGTTGCCGTCTACTCTTATACACGAGGCGAACTTAGTTACTTAGTAACTTAGTCCTAAGGCGTAGTAACGCATCTGTGGTCAAACTTAGGTATGATAATTGTACTTGGGGATGATTACCGATGTCCATGGGCGGCAATGACCACTTACCATCAGGTGGACAGCATGCTCGTTTGCTACCTTTATACGAATAATGATAATAATTTTGTTACTTTACTTACCACCCAGTTTCTTGTTCTCGCGGCCGAGGGCATCCTTCTGTTCGCGGGTCTTGTCAAGTTCGTGCGAGATGCGTTGGAGCTCAGTCTGCTTGTTGCGGAGGTCGCGCTGGGATTGTTCGTACAGCTGCACGGTCTCCTCCAGCCTAGACTTGATTTCGATGTTGACGCGCTCCAGCTGTTCAGTCCTTTTTTGCAGCTCGCGAGCAGTTCCGTTGGCCTTTTCGAGGTCAATGATGAGGACCTCAACCTGGAAGTAAATTGATAAATGATGAATGTATTTTTAATATATAATGTTCTTATAAGAGAACGATTAGAAAATTTAAGCTGATTTCAACAAATACTTTTTTGGATAAAAATTGTATTATAATCTTTATATTTCTTTATGTATCTTACCTCGCTTTGCAGGCGTGACTTCTGTTTCTCAACATTGTTGATCTTGACAATGAGGGTCTCGATCTGTTCCTCTTGTTCCTGGATGCGAGCAGAGTATTTGCGACGGATTTCCTCAATTTCCTCAGCCCTGGCAGCAGCCTCGGCCTCGAACTTGCAGCGCCAGTGTTGAACCTCGCCGTTGGCCTTAACCAGCTGGCGTTCCAAGTCCAAACGGGCCTCGGATTCCTCTTCGAGTTGGACACGCACGGACTCCAGGTCAATCTCAACCTAAAATAAATTGTTTACTAATTAATCTCCGTTTAAGGTTATAAGCTAACAAATGTAATTTATTATTATAAAAACGTAAGTATTATAAAAAAGAAATAAATATTATTTTACCTGGTGCAAGCTAGCCTCGAGCATCGAGCGCCTCCTCTCCTCATCCTCGAGCCTGCGACGCGAGTCCTCAAGCTGGCTGATAACCTGGCTCTTAAGGTACACCACGTTCTCAATGTTCACCTGGAAATAATAATTTGTCATTGGAGTAAATGGATAATACAATTTATTTAGACAATTACTTTAAAATTTCATGACGATAGATTTCTTTATACCAGGTAAGTAAAAAAAAACTAAGATATATTTAATGGTGATTCTAATATTTGATAGTGACTATGGAAGTGTTGTTTCGCACCTTCAGGTCCTGAACTTCCTTGGTGAGCTCAATATTCTCCTGGGACAGGCGCTGTTTGTGGGAGGTGATGTCTACAATAGTACGGTTAAGCTCTTCGATCTTGATGTGGAGCTCGCTGATGGAAATTTCGAGCCTCTCACAGGTCTTCGAGATTGTGATCTTCTCCTTGGTCACGTTCTCCACTTGGGCCAAGAGCTCGTAGACCTCAGCTTGGAACTTAGCCTTCTCCTTCTCAGCCCTGGCGACAAAGAAATTTTATCATGCCAACAAGAAGAAAAACGGCAAAAGTAATATGATATTTACGTTTACAAAACAGTAATTTATGACGCAGAGCTTACTGTCGCAGTGGGAGTCGTTTCGCATAGCAATACTTAAGTCTAAAACTAGTGCACAATCCGCATGAGATTAGTACATCATAGGAAAAGGAAGCTAAAGGACGTTAAGTGCAGACACTCAGATATTCTTACCTGGCCTTGTTGTGGGTGAGTTTGTCGATCTGGTCCTGAAGGTCGACCACGATTTCCTGGTGCTTTTTCTTGAGCAGGTGGGCGGTTTCTTCAGATTCGAGATGGACATCTTCCAGGAGTTTACGAAGCTTGGTCAGTTCAGTATCGCGTTTCCTGTTGATCTCGAACTGCAAAAGATATAAGACAATTTCAAATTCCGCACCCTCATGAGCTTCGTTAGGGTAAGAATTTGATTATAACATTCATTTTCAATAGTTTCTAAGATTTTAGTAATATATTTGATGTAAAACGTGAAGCTCATAAAATTACATAGCATTTTGATTTTTACACTATATACGAAGTCTTGTCGGTTGCTTTCATTATTCCTTGTAGGATTTTTCTTTCAAGCACGTGGTTATATCTGAAAATGTTATATACTCATAGTTCTATCGCTTAGCTTTTATGCAGTTCGCATTGCTGTAAAAACAAAAAATGTCGCAAAGCAATAATTTAACAATTATTTTGTGATACTGCATATATTCGAAAAGTTTGGTGTTACAAATGTTTACGAAAATATGGGCCCATTTTATTAAGAGGAAATTATAGAATTACTATCTATTTACGTTACCTTTCTCCGTAATTCAGATCCCCTTCAAATCATTTATCCTGGGAATTGCCTCTATCTCAGTTGACGTACCAATTACAGATCTTGTAGACGTATTAATAGAAAATAACCTTTTCCGACTAATCGTCGACTGGTAAAGTTTAGTTGTCACATTGAAAACAACGAAACTGTCTGTGTAATATTTACCTCTTCTGCTCGTTACATTCTTACTTTAGAAATAAGGTTTGTGAAAAATGATATCTTTACCTGGCTCTCAGCTCCTCCCTCAGCCTCTTCCAGCCTCTCCGAGAGCTGGATGACTTGTACGCTCAAATCTGCCTTCTCCCTTTCGATCTGTAAAATATATTTTGTCATTAATTATTACACGTTAATGAAATAGTGTAAAATAACGTCAAGGATTTACTAACAAAAACTCATTTGAAAGAAAGTAAAAAGTGAATAAGAGTCCACTCCTTTGTACTAAGGTCAACTTTAAGTAAAAAGAGTTCTAATGAATAATTTAGTTTAGTGTTTAACTATGTTTTAAGCTGATCCAAATATGTGAGCAGTAACTAACTAAAGTACCTATCTAATTCCAAAAAGAATCACAAGGTAATAAAAAAGTTTCACCCATACATCCCAACTGGAAATGTATCGAGTTACTTTAAACCCATAAACTTTTAAAGAATTATCTTATTTTTGAAATGATAAATTCTATAGCAACGATGGACAACTGGCGTGGTAAACTGGCGTGAAATCTCGTCATCAACAGATTTACGCTATGACTGGCCATTATTTTTTTTATTTAATAACTTTAAATCAAACAAAATTTATAATCTTTAAAATAAAATATATACCTATGTATATATAAGACTATGGCTACAAGATCTTTCATTGGATATGTTACAGAAGCCAGATTATTTTTTTTTTTTGATTAACTAAGTTGACCCTTGACAATAACCTACTTTTATAAATATATTTATAAATATTTTTATTTACATTACGTGTCCGTGGGTCATAACTTGTGACGGATGGAAAAACATACGAGAGTTGAACCTTAAAATAATTTGTTTGATTTGTTTGTTAAAAAAAATGTCACATATTACAATATTTCGGTTGTTTGAATCTAATTCTATTATCTAGTTTACTTTAAATAATTTATTCTAATGCTAATAAAATTTTACAAAATGCAAACTAATATTAAACTCATTTATTATTGCAGTTAACACTGTTAAAATGTTATTTATGATTACCCAGTACTGCAGGTGACTTACATTTTTAATCAATATTTAGTGAAATTATAAACTATTCTTAAAAAAATCACGCATACATGACGTCATGCTAGCTATATAATGGTTATAAAAGAGGAAGGTAAGGTTCGAAGGGCTTTTGAAGAGAAGGGGCGAAGTCAAGTCAAAGCATCTAAAAAAATTACATCTTTGTAGAAGACTAGGGAAATTATGCAATGGCGCCACGATTTGGTAACGCGTCCTTCGCATATTTCCACATTGTGTCCGGCTAAAATAAGAATTGCTTCGGATCTCACGGTAGCTGTGACTAAGTCGGATATTTTCGCCACTAACACCGCGGTCTATTATTATATTTCAATATTGTGGCATTCTCAACGCGAACGGGCATCATTTGGCCCAGTTTCAAAAGTGAGACCGGAGAGCGAGAAGTTGAGGTTTCAGTGAATGCTTTCGCTTCGTGACTAAATATAACGTGGGGTGCGGAGAGCCGGAGAGCCGAAGACATGGACTCGCGAATGTCCCTAGGCGAGCTGCTCAGTCTCCGTGCAGTGAGGATGCTGCGTGCACGCGAGAATGCATCTTCATGCCAAAAATAGCACTCCGCTAGAACTTTGATAGCGACTGAACCGAACTGTTAGAAAATTAGAACAACATACATATAACACAGAATTAATGGGTTATTTAGGAATTTCTTTTTTTGTTAAATATCAAGTCTCAATTTAAAAAAAAGCTTGCATTATTTTTATGATATGACGAAAAAATTTCATAATTTACTTAAATATTATATCAACTTATATTAATATACTATGATAAATTTTATTGTATTGTAACTCTGCATTGTTTAGTATCCACGTTAATCGTGTCATAATGCATGTTAGTTGGGCTTGACACAAAGCAATATTCACAAGTATATGTAGACATTAAACTTTGTTCTCTCAGTTAATTTCCATTACTTTAAATATTTCATAGTAGTAACTTAGTAGTAGTAATTTTATAGTAATAGTAACTTAGGCGTTAATCACACACTTTGTTAAAATCACACTGTTAGAAAACTTAGGGGTGAAAACCTTAGTGGTGGCGCATCGATTAATTTTTACTGAAGGGCGCAAGGAAGCAGTAAAATCGAGGGCGGCGATATTAATAGAGGTGTGCAAAAGGCGTCGGCCCCGCCCACACCTGCGCCGGCGCGCCCGCTATGGACGCGGCGCTCGCGCATATCACATTTCGCGCGCACGGTATCTTACCCTCTGACGTAGCTCCCTTTCGGATTCCAGATCATCGTGGAGGAGACGAATCTTGTCCTGAAAAATACAACATATTCTATCATGTGGTCCGCAAACACTTCACAAGCACTGCACTGATTCGGCGGCCGGTACCTCCAGCCTGGAGAGAGCACTCAGGTCGGCGCTGTACTCGATGTTGACGTCGGTGGTGCCGCCGCCGCTGCTGCGGTAGGTGTACTTGGAAGTCTTCGCCACGGCGGACATTGTCGCTGGTTCGTCTCTCGGTCGGCAGTCGGCGCTACGTTACCGGTCGGGCACCGTTCGACTAGTGAGAGCGGGTGCGGGCGGCGCGCGCGCACCAGCCGCCTCCCGCGCCACCGCCCCCGCCGCCCGCTGGCTGCGCCCCGCGCTCGGCTCCAGGGCGGCCGGCCGGCTGGAGCTCGCGGATCGTGTTACCACCCCCGCGCACCCCCCTCTCGGCCTTTTATAGACACGCCCGCCTTAACGCCGTTGCGGTTCTCTTTTATTTGTTTTGCCCAAAATTTGGCGAATCCCTTCGTACCGATCTCTCGTACGTACACTATTCGTATTGTTGAGACCGCAGATGCTGCGATCGCGAATCGGTGTGTCCGGCGTCGCTAATCCAGGTTTCCTGGCAGATCCCTGTCGGTCCCTGGCAGGCGCCCGCTAGTCGGCCCACACGAAATGCCATCAACCAGATGAACTTAACAATGAACTTCTTTTATTTTCTTTAAGTCATCGATTCATCGTTCATCGATTGTTTACTTATTTACTAACGGACCACTAATTACTTAGTTGACAAATCATTTACAATAGATTATACTCCATAAAATAACTTATTTTGCCATAACACAGTTACACTTTTCATAGAATTATTATTTCGTAGACGTTCGTAGACATTCTACACCGAATGAGATTATTTGTATAATAGAGGCTGCTTTTGTGTGTGCATATTATGTGAAGGTATGTTTTCTTTAACTTATTGGAATTCTTTATTAATAAATACTTTTTTCCCCGATCAAAGTATTGTTTTTTATAACCTACATCAGATTTATATACCCAGTGGGAAGACATAGAGTCAGTTGTCGTAGAGACACGTTATTAAAGCAATTTTGACATTTCTTTCATTGTAAGTTCAGCAGTCGACAGCATCTTAACGATGCAGTAAGTTTGAGACAGCCGAAGTAAAGGCGTAATGCAATACATCTGACGAGATATGATTAGCATCAAACTCCAGCACTTTCTTAAGTAGATAACAAAAGCATAGCGATCCGATTTTCCTATTTTGTATATTCCTCCTGACTTCTTTGAGGAAAATCGTGTTTATGTGGATTATGCTACGCTATTTACATTATAAATAGTCAAGAGTCTCCGAAATCGGCGTGTTTGTATGAAGAGAGTTATGAAAGTGGAAGAAGCTAGGCATGTATGTCAGAACTGTGTCATTTGGCACTCAATACTCTCTGCCTACCCCGTTAGGGATTTTGCGTGAAGATGTGTGTGTGTATTTACATTATAAAGAAACGATGCAGGATTTGTGTAAGATACAACTGTTTTGTTAATATTGCTGACCCTTCAAGACTGGTGTAAACAAATAAAAACAATACAATATTTATCGATCTACTTTTATGAGAGATTACTTCATCCTGATAAAGATTGTGTCGTTGGTATGGGAAATTATAAAATCTCTAAAAAGTGAGGATTGGAGATAGCAAGGTAGGTAATTAAAATTAGGGTAATTATTATAAACTAAAATTAGTTAAATTTTAGTTTTACATAAATCTTTCAATGCCATGTCATAAGAAATAATAAAAAAGTATTTGTGCTAAAAGTAAATAATCTGGATATGGTCACCTTTATCTATCTTTATTTCGATCTATTCTCAGATATACAAAAAAATAATTAAAATAGGTCAAACCGTTTCAAAGAAGTTCGATAACAAACACTGTGATACCACATTTTTATATATTAGACATATTATATGGTCTCATTTGCAACGACACGTAGCGATATCGGTGACGAACAATCGGTAACTTAAGAATACGTTTTATGGCGGATTGGTTGCGTTTACGCACGAGCTAATTAAAGATTACAAGTTGAACTATACACACTTTCAAAATTGAAAACACAATCACTAATTAATAGCCGATAATTATAAAGGATATCGTGTCGCATGTTTCTTCAATGAACCTACATAACTCTTAATTATTATTTTTAATACTCACTTTACATATAATTTAACTTATGAGAGGACTTATTATCGATATTAGAAATTTATCGGTAGTTTCGGATTCCACTTTAGGTGCGAAAAAGGATCTCTCTGAAAACGGACGATTCATTGGCAACTTGTGTCCAAATGTCAAATGGCAAAGAACTTATAGTCAAATATTGATTTCATTATGATTTTTAGTATCATCTCATATTTAATTTTATGTGATTAATTGGTAAGAAATAGAGTTAAGAATTTACACTTGTAGTAACTACTCATGTACATGATTAGTTACACGTGACGGATAGTATTTACTGAATATAAAATAGTAGGAAATGACTACAGCCCCTGGACAGCTCTGAACATAATATATCATTATCCTGATAACGTCCTTCACCTCGGAACTAAGCGGGGTAGTTTGATGTAAGTTATTCATATAAAACACAAATTGCTGCCTATAAAAACCTCTCGACACAAAGTAAGAAATAATCCGTGAAACTAAGGGAAATCTATATATATAAAAGGCAAAACTGATTAACTGACTGACATATCAACGCACAGCCGAAACTACTGTACCTAG
>DWNR01000575.1:0-18884 GCA_018250455.1 Polygonus leo | reverse complement strand
CACCGACTTCGTACCATAAATACATAAGACAACCTATAAATACAGCAATTCTAATGCATAGTGTAGAATAAAAAATTTATATATGCAATTCGACTTATCAATGTATTCACGCCTGGTGAGGAATTAATCTCGATGTAGAAAGACTTTATAGTGAATTAATAAGAAAATTACCAAATAATAATGAAATCTAAATTCTGCAAATGAATCCCGTAGCATATAGAAAAATATTATGTACGTGGTAATTTCTTGGACAACGCACTGAATTAACTTTAAATTTACCAGAACGATTTCAGAGGCTATTTCTTAAGATTTGACAGGATAATGACCAACCGACCTCACTAGTTATGATAACAGTAGGGTCCAGTGCGTTTACTCTTGGTATTGTCCCAGCCAAGGCTGTGGGTAGGCGGATAACTGAATCTAGAGCCGCAAATGTAGTAGTAGTAGAGAGCAAGATATAGTAATATTATTGTATTTTTTAATTTCAAGTTACATAAATATTGTTAAGATAAGCATGTTGAAGAGGTTTTAGAGGATCACTGGATTTTAGAAGATAACAAAATTATGGAATAGGCAGAAAAAATATATTTTATTTTTCATTGTTATTGAAAAAATAATGTTTAGATTGCTTCAAAATGCAGACTGGTGAATTGCAATATGGTTTAGAATAATTGAATAAAAGAAAACACTTGTAAAATACATAACATTATATTACTATAATAAAAATGCTTTATATTTTATAACGAAACGTTGATTTAAATTAATAAATTAAGTTACTTTTCTACACGTAAAACATATTCAGGTTTTGGTAACTTAATTTTATGTAAATATTATCTACGCATATAAAATAAATTATTTTTTTGTCGTATAAAATTAAATTTACAATTATATTAATTTTACGTTAATATTGATTTTCGAGTTGAAATAAATTTGACCCAAGCAAATTGTGTCAAGAATATTCTGATAGATAGCGACATATATCTATTATGTTTTGTGTAAGAGAGTCACCCCTCAATACAATGTGTAACTTATACATTAGCCCTTTGTTATATCAATAAAATAAGTTAGTTAATCAGTCAACATTTAGTAATAAATTCATATTTCACGCAGTTAACTTAAGTGCCATTTTTTTCATATTAAAACTTATTTTTGTTGAAGATTGAGAAAAACATCTCTTCCATTTATTTTATGGGTTATGTACATAACATTCATTTCTTAATAATAGCAGTGGCAATATTAGATTGTATTCTATGAAAAATACTACTTGTGCATACGTGTGCATGTATTAAGCAATGTGTAATTATAAAATACAATATTCTACGAAAAATATATTCTGTACGTACGTAAATACAATTTTTGTACTTTCTTTGACAAAATACATTATATTTATGTGTATAAATGATAAATTTCCATACACAATTAAAAAAATACCGTATAATCGATTGTGTACTTATTTTTTATACAATTTACTCTGAAATCTGAAGGGTAGTAGGGACTACGATCAAAGTTTAGGTACATTCGTTTCTTCAAACAAATAATAGAAAATATTCCCCTTAATATTTAAATAGACAATAAGGCACATTCGATGTTTAACCATTGAGAAAAATCCACAAGGATTATTAAATAAGTATATCATAAGTAATATTACAGATCATTTTAGAAATATTATAATAGGGCGGTTGTGCACACTTGACTCTGAAAATTGACTCGCAAATTAACATTGCCCTTGGATATTTTAGATTAGTGTCAAGCACGTCGTCTTATCGTTTGTAAGGTGCCTTGCGGTAGCGGCCTCGTTCCTCCTCATCTCGTACTTCCAAGTAGTGACTGAATACTACTGCCCACAAGTAGAGGTATATACCTGGAATGAAATAATAATATTGATTTTCAATAATTGCATTATCCAATTAATTTTTGTCATACTGCTGAGTATGGCCTTCGCAAAGTTCTAAAATACGGATTAGAAGAACAGTTAAATTAATTAACAGAAAATCGGTCGACAACTTTTTCTTTGAAAATTATTTGTACTCTATTGTATTGTACTTTACCGTAAAATAAGAAGCAAAAAAACATAAAAATCGTCATGATCATAATAAGCACTAGATACTTCTGACTTTCTGACTCGGTAAAGTTGATCACTTTCAAGTATAGAGCAACGCGCTTTTATTACGTATACAAATAAATGAAATTGAAATGGGTCTGATAGAAAGTATCCTATATTTATTATAATGTTATATTATAAAATGTAATAGTAGTAAGTATTTTTTATGAAAGCTGCATGCAGCTTTAACATTATTATATCTACATTTCAGTCTACCTTTCAATAGAGTGGCGTAAGTCTGGAGTGATCTACTTCGAAGATTGTGTTAAAGCAGAAAGTCTACATTATTAAGTTCTCACTATCTGTCTCCAGGGTGAATAATGCGTCACTGATTGAATTTAGCGGGTTCTCCAAATGCCACTATTTTTTAGCTTACGCAATTTTTGATTCACACAGGCAGTCGTTAGAAATTAAACACCCTTTATATATGTATACATAGAGAGAGTTCTATATTCTCATGTTATTGACCTCTCTGATTCATCGTTGGCTTCAAATTTTACGCTAATTATCTTTGAGACTAATGTAATGAACAAACATTTTCTGGACTCATTAAGAATGTATTTTACCTACTTAGCATGGATGTTCATGTCTGAGTCACGCTTACTCGTTCTTGTAATATCTACAAAATTGAATCGTTTTCTTGCTAAAATATATTTTACCAATCAGTTTGTGGACGTAATAAAAGATATTTTATACACAAACAGAGTCAAATGAGGAACACTTCTATAATATTTAATCATTTATTTTTTGTATATTTTTATAGTTATTCTATTCACCTATTTTTTACTTTTGCAAATTCAAATTTGATTTATTTTAGATTAAGTTTTTGAAATAGGATTCGGAGTAAGCGGAGTTTTGAAAACCATGATGCGCCCGCTTTAAGGGACTCAACTGGTTTTTTTATTTCATGTCGTGTTTATTTGAGTGTCGCATTTTTTTGTAACTCAATGGACATAATTATAAAGGTACTAAAGGTGTTTTCATTGTATACATTGACGTACAATTAGCATTTATTTACAATGGCTTATATAAAACGATGATACTTACAGAGATATATGAGACCTCCGACGAGTATTAAAGTGGCGAGTAAGATGTAATCTTCACCCTCGAGGTAATATGTGATGGATGTATGGAGTACGCTGATTAGCAGCCCAATGGCTAAGACGATACCCAGCACGACCCATGGTAGCATCAACCATGAGCGTCTCTGTAATTGACAGATTTACAGTTATTATTGTTTAGTATTAGTGTATTAGACCAATTCAGTCCAGGTACATATACAGAACTAATTAATTAACTAAAGCTACATTTAAAAACATTAAACATTAAAGGACAATACCGAGGACTAAACAATTTGCTAAATAAAAATAAAAATGTAAAACTAATTCTAAAGTCAAATATGCCACAAAGTTAAACTGGTTTAATTAGGAATGATAAATATGCACAGATTGTTTCCAATTACATTTTTATAACGGGAAGGATGGAGTGTGTTACATTACAAGTCTACTAGATTATGCTAAGTTCTATATTTGTACTACTATATTAAGTATTCTATAGTAATTCAAGATTAATAATTCTGTACCCGTACATAAGTAATGTTGTCCATTACAGATACAGATGACACACGAGTTTATTGTTAAAAATAGTGTTATAATTGCTATTTTGAGGAACATTCCGATGTGCTAATTCTGACTAATGATTTTTGTGTGGGGTATATGCATATATTTAAAAATATTAAATTATGGAAATCAAAGGATTAATTATTGTAGGTGTATAAGATGGTATTAATTTCTCTACTCTGGATACTCAATTAAACTTACCGAATACGACGTCTGAGAAGGAATAACACAATAAAATAAATTAATATCGTGTATAGTTTATATTATTTGCAATAAACGAAATCAATTTACTGACAAAATTGTATAGACATGTCATATTTACCTTTAATACAGCCACAATGAGAAGCCCGCATATTAAAATAGTAAAACAGAGATTCACTGTTAATATTATCCTGGGAACTGAAAAGACAAAATAAATCGGTTAATTGGATATTTTTATAATAATGTAGCTTAATAGCAAGCAATTATATAGATAACTAGCTTTTGCTCGCGACTTTTATATATATATATAGATATATATATAGATAAATGGAGTTCGGCTAAAAACCTACAAGGTATACGTGTATATATTCCTCTATAAATAATTTTGGAGACGTATACGGTCTACTTCATACAAGTAAAATTATATCAATTGATATAGCTATTGTATATTATTTAGCTTAGAGGCGTAAAAGATTTTTTAATGTTTCTTTTCATTGTGTAATCAATGATGGGATGTCATAAGGTAATACTCACTGTCTAAGTCTGCAAGTTTCTTATCAAAATCTTCAGCAAATATAAATGTTCTGTACTGAATGTTGTGCTTGTTTGTCACCCATATTGTGATGATAGTGATGATAGACAGAATGATGCCCAACGTCCCCGTGATGAGGGACCCTGTTCTCGTCGACGCGCAACAACAACATGACTGGAGCCGCTTCATATTGGACTGATGTTCCCACTTGCAAATAAAACGTCTGTTCTGATATTTATGTGTTACCGGCTTTGAATTTCACCACCTCATGATTTCTGAAACAATAACAGAGATAGTTATATTCGAGCTGTTTTCGAGAGGAGGAATTTCTAACATCTTCACGTAATATCAACAAGAGGTGTTTATGATAAATTCACTATTTGAATAATTTGGCCTGTATCAAGCAAAAACCCAGTTTTACAAGACTATTTTATTTATATTAATGCTTAAAGCATTAACAAGTGCAACCGGAAAATGTTGGTTTTTCTAATAAACGCCGTGCAGCAATTGGAAAATAATCGAAATTGAGCAATTTGTTGTTGACGGGAATTCGTCTCATTGGGGTCACTTCCATTAAAATTCCAACTGCTTGGTTATTATCTATTTAATACTGGGTGCTATTTTTGAACATGACACGTGGTTGGGAAGACTGCCGTGACGCCGTAACGTACTTGCGTACTTCTAAAATAATCTTGACTACCTGTCAACTACCGCTCGTGTTGAAAGCTGTAGTAAGCGAGCGAAAATAAGAGTTTGCTTAACTAATATTAGGTTTTGTTGGTTACACGTTTTAAATACTGCGTTTCCATTGAATAATGGTATTATAATGTTTATCTAGCGATCGTCTAGTAGTGAACAATTTAATATTTAATGTAATAAATTTGGTGAAAAGGGTGTATTTTGTTAACTTAACATTTTTCCGACTGATTCATTTTAAATGAAATAGTTATTAGAAATGATGAAAACTGTTTTATTAACTAAAGAAAATTAATATAATTAATTAACTAAAGAAATAAAACATCTGAGTAAAATGTCTACTATTAAACTTATTTTGGGACTACTAACTTATTACAGTACTACGTACCTACTAATAGTAGCCGAGGAGAGTCAATGAGATTTATGCCGAAATAAAAATATAAGCGATAAATAATATATGGCAACGAAGGGAAAAGCACTAGGTTAATGGAAGATAAAAGAAAAATCGAAGCATAATCGATGCGATATTGGCCAATGGTCTAATTCGGGACCGCCATTCCACAGAAACGTTTGTGGCATAATATTACAGTGCTGAATGGTTATTGCGAAACAGTCAACAGTAAGATGTGAGTCAGTGGGGATTATTGAATGCTAAATCCACGGATACAGATTACATTTTTTGTACTCCCTTCATTAGAATTAAGCGTGAAATTGCCGTTCCAAATGGTTGGTCAAAATAAATCTGACGGTTTTAGGTAAGTTCAAATTGAAATGAATTTAAATTAGTTAAATTCAAATCCAGAAATATGTATGTGTATCTAAGAGCAATAAGATAAGCAGGTATTGACTGCCTACAGCGCTTAAGCAATGTACGTTCAGCCCCATTACCTATTTGCCTTCAATAATTTTATTCATTTACCATGGATTTCTTTCGAAACATCATTTTGTTTCCTTCACGGGCCCCCTCCTATCCGATGTGGGGCCCCTATTCTGTCTGATAGAAAATCCGGCTCTGAATATCAATTTAAGGCCATATAAACTAGACCTGTTAGTGGAACGAGAGTTTGATTTGAAAATCGTTTTGTAACTAGTGCAGCAATGATAACCCTCGCCGGCCATCCCTGACCTTCGCCTGACCCAGATTGCAGATAGCACGACCCTAATAACATCACTCCTTTATTGTACCTTTTTGCAACACAAACGGGACACACCTTGGCATTTTACACCCCATCATTCGACCCTGAGACTCCATTATTGCGAATGACACTAAGGTACAAACAAAGATCCATTTCATAATGAAAATGATCGTTAGAAAAAGGAAATATATTTGGACGACCCACTTGGCACAATGGTCACTGTGGCTCTACAAAGAGTTCCGGGTTCGATTTCCGGCCGGATAAACTAATTATATGCATTTAGAAAAATGTTTTTTTTTTGTTTGACCTGAATCGTTGTTTCATTTAGTTTTGTTTTGTTAAAAAATAATTATGTTAGTTATCTATTAAAACGGTTGTGTATATTCCACAAAACCTTCAGTGTTATTCCATCGCATCAACCTTTTCTAAAGAATACATAAAGAAAAATAAAGATTTTAAATATGTTCAGTTTAAGTCCTGTAACCTTATATGTTAGACATTAAGATAAATTAAAAAAATAGTTGAAGAAGTGTAACAAGTAAAAAAATGTATGTATACGCGATGAATTGAGAACCTTCTCTCTTTTTCGAAGTCGGTTAAAAATGGATGTTAGATTAATACTTTGTTCATCGTTTTATGACTGATATTTAAGCGACTATTTGCTTATCACTTCAGACAAAGTAACTGCCCCACCCTAGATAATAAGTCTATTGTTATGTATCCATTATAAGGTCACATAACTGTTCTGTACCACATTCATCCGCGATGTAATAAATCAGATCGCGCACGCTATTTCGGGTGGAGCGCACACTGGGCTTTTTGTTTGATTATTGCGTAACGCTTTATGGCCATAATGGCTTCTGTATCCTATGGTTATGGCCCATATACCAGGCCCCGTATGCGACCACAGCTAGATTTTGTAAATGCTGAGTGTATTTCACAGCAAAGAAGTAGTCAGATTCTAATGACTATAGGTACATACGTACAGTCATTTTGTTGTAATAATCTACTAGTTTGTATTTTCGAAGGAGTTTACTTTTACGTTTATTACTGCGCTAATTCCTATATGTTGTACTAATCTTGAATCTCACTTCATACGCTTAATGCAAATCAGCAATATCAAATAATGTTTTTTATAGTGAAAGAATTATTGAAATTGCTTTAATATTTCTAGTCTTACAAACAAATTTCTCTTTTTTTCCTCCTTATTACATGCGTATATATTAGAGTAGATAGACATAAACTAAGGAAGGCATCTGAATGTAGGTAAGATGGTAAATATCAATAGCTCCTACAATTTCGACGCGGGTATCACCAAAAGACGACGTTTCTATGTGTTAACTTTTTAATATTAAATGCAGTTGTCTATGTTGCACATTTGCGTTTAAGAAACAAAACAAAATCTATATTCTCACGGAATGTTTTTATTACACTTACGAAGTAACCTTGTTTAATGATAGATATCTGGAACTAACTAAAGAACTAACTAAAGATATCTGGACATCTGTAACTAACTTTACAAACAGGTACATTTGACACTTATATGGTATTGTTTATGTCTATGGTAACAATAGGTACACTAACCATATGTTTATTATCTGTACAAATTAAGAAAAAACATGAATGAATATTCATACAATTCTTTGTCTCTATTGCGCAACAATGTTGACCAAAATGGTATGTTTGCCGTAATGACGTGTTACTCTTTTACGTCCTACACCCATTAAAGGAGACCTGGGTGCCGAGGTCATGTTATATCATCCGGCTCGTTTTTTAACGACCAAACTAGCTATGAGGCAAATGGACTTGATGGTAACTAATCACCGTTACCTATGGACATTCGTAATACCAGAGGAATCACTAATATACTTTGAAGGAGAATAACTCCGAGTATCTTGTTCCATAGCCTACATGTACGTCATATAAAGAAACGCGCAACCTGAACTTTGAAAAATTCACATCTGTCCAGTTGATGTGGACGGAAGCTCGTATATTCTTGTTGTAATATACCAAGTATGTATAACTCATTTAGTTCGACCTGGGAGGTACCACCGCAGCACTCATAATCCTCCGTGAAGCAATTCTTGTTTTTCGGTTTGGAGAGGCGTGGTTGCCGGCTATAGGTACTTATATACAAGGCGAACATCTTTGTCCTCAGGGGTAGCAACGCATCTGTGATCAAATTCAGGTATGATTTAATCGTACTTGGGGATGATTACTGATGTCCATGGGCGGCAGTGACCACTTACCATCAGGTGGACTTCACGCTCATTCGCTACCTATATACGATAAAAAAATACGATTACATGTCACAAGTATCATGATTACAAAATAAAACATAGAACATTGTTCTTGCTCGCTTTCTTTGATGGAACAAGTTCCTAACGACTCGATTCTCAGTTCTCCGGAGGAACTTCGTGAACTCCGTGTCACTAAAGGTTGCATTCAAAAGTTTTATTAAGTTTGCTCCGTCAATGACGTGGTGGAAACAGGTGGGGTTGAATAATATTTCGCTATTCGCCATTCGCTATTCAAAACTAGTTTGAATAAGCAACTCTGGCGAACGATTGACGTGACGTCATTTATGCCGCCATGTTATTCATTTATTCGCTTTGATAAGGCCAATGGAAAGTTTCGAGCGAGTCTTTCTTTGCATTGCATAGCCGCATTTCTTTCAACCGATTGATGTCCTTGTAGAAATTATTGCACAGAAATACTGCAGAATTGAAATCGTTTTCGATGTTATGAAGCCAGTTTTTGCGACCGTTACTTTGAATACGGTTGACGAAGGTAAATTGGATTCCAATAAAATAAAGGTGAGATTATTTTGTGGATAAAACAAAACTACTTTTTATAAGGTACGGAAGTACACAAAGGCTATCAACGGGACCAGACTATAATAGATTTAGTGTCCGTATGTCTGTCTATCACAGGGCTATGAATTGTAATGGGTAGACACTTGAAATTTTCTCAGAATACCATGGCTACCAAACTTAGCCATGGTATTCTGAGATTAGCTGGCTGGGACACTTAGAGAGGTTGAGACACGATCGTAGTGTGAAAAGAGCCTATCTTGGGGTCCCGAGTGGCCGCCGGCCCGTTGGACGGCCTAGGTACCGCTGGAGGGACGTCGTGGAGTCAGAAATACGCGAGCTTGTGTGAGTCCGTCCACTTGCAGACTAAAAATATATTATTTTATATTGTCTCTGTATCCTTCATACAGAAGAGCAACCAGTAGTGACAACCAAAATGAGACATCTCCTCTCCTCCTCTCCTGATTCATTTCCATTGAAGCTAGGCGTAGAGGAGATTTGGGAATAACGAAATCTCATTGGTTATTCAAAACACAATTCCTCTAATCTCCTCTCCTCTCCGCTTTGGTGGAAACCGGGCCTTACACTTGGCTGCCATATATCTCATGGGTATAAAACAGTCTATTAAAAAGTGTGAAGAGAACCATTGTAAAAAATTGTAGTCACGCAATAAAAAGAGACGGTGTTGTATCAAAGCAACTAATTGCATATTAATATGACACTATAAAAAGAGAAAAATATCAGTTCAAAATAGGTGTGAATATTCTCTAGAGATATAGAAGAGTTTATTGAGAGAGAAGGCCACGTTATTAATACTAATGACCTCCCCTTTGCGCGAGCAGATAGGTTTTTCAAGTTTCAAACTGGACTGTAGTATAACTATTTATCTTGCGTAAATTTATTTTCCAACTTTAATATAGTCAAAAAGAAACTCAAGTGAATAAAAAATAAAATGATAATCTTAAAAAAACATATCGAAATGCTTTTTAATATGCTTTAAATGACTACTTTTTGGCCTCTCTTAATCAAAGTGAAGATTTTTAATTTTGGGGACTTTGTGCGTTGTGTATTATAATGGTAACTATAACAACAAATACTAAAAATATAAATCACAACCAAGTGGTAGATTAACCGGAGAGATACCCCCGCTAGTCTCATAATCCTCCGTGAAGCAATATACGATCAAAAATATACGAATAAGGACTGTCCCCAATAAAGAATAGTCCAGTATTACGTTGCGTTACAACTAGCTCTTGGTCAATTTTTTTTAAGGTTTTGATCTCGAGGAGTGGTCCCACGCAAATTTGATGAAAAAACCCTGCCTAACGTTCTATTAATCCCTATTTATATAAAACATAAATTTATTTCGAGTTTAGAAAATATGTTATCTGCATGTGATAGACGTTCAAAGATTTGTAGATGATGCCTACGATTTACAAAGAATCTCAAGCCTCGAGTTACGAATTTGGAGAAGTTTTGTAGTTGACAAGAATATATCTAAAAGAAACTTTGATTGATACCTCGTTATGGTTTCATGTGAAATTTAAAATTTATTCAGTATTTATAAATTTTGTTACGGTATTTATTTTCTGACGAAAAATATTTTTATCAAAGCCGTCAATGTCAGTCGCTATAAATATGTTATATAGACAGAATTTAATCTTTTATTTTGAATTTCTGTCAAAGATATTTTTGTACTTGACGCAGTAAAGGTTGCCGCATTTTGAATATGCACTGACCCTTAAAGGTTAAGCTGTTATATCAAACGTGATATACCTATTGAGCAAAAAATATAAAAAAAAGATAATTGAAATTGCGCGTTTAACTATTCTTATTCTATTCTATTCCGCAATTAAAATATGAATGCAAGAACCTATAACAATTATAACAAGGGATATCTAGATTTTTAAGAGTCTACATCATACTAGACGTGTGTTGTTGATTATTTTAAAGAAATCGTTAAACGCAATATTTCAAAATCTCACAGGTCCTTGGCAATTCGCAATTTATTTAAAATATTACACCTATACAAAAATATCATATTAAAATATACAGCAAAACGCGATTATAAATTAAACCAGAGCCACGAAAGGTTCCGTAAGACTGACTGATAAGATGGCGTAAGTTGAAATGTTAAATGTAAAGCTAAATGACTTTGTATTACATTGTAGATTTTGAGAGGACAAAATAAATAAAATAATAAATAATATAATAAATTAATTAATTTTCAGTATTTCTTTTGTTGCGCCTATAATAACAAATATTTTGTACAAAATTTTCGAGGTTCCAGGTCACAGGGTTGTGACTGAGGGACGGACAAACGGACAACGGACAATCGAAGTTGATTCAACTTCGACTTTCAATTATTGTTAGGATGAATTTGAAACGTTACGATGAAGGTATTGTTGGTATAGTTAGGATGTAATGAAATTTGAAAAACTAGTAACATTTAAAAATATTACACAGCAACCTTGGCCATAAATTAAACCAGGACTATAAGTAAGGCATTGTATTGCCGTCGATTGCACAACGACTGCAATGGACCGTTTTACAGAATATTGCGCAATAGAAATATGAAAGCGAACGAATAGTGGGAATGTTAGAAATATGAGCTTTTTTGATTGCTCTTTTTATTTTCTTGTGCTGGTAAATATACACTACTCCGCTACATTGGTAGGCACATGATTTTAGGCAATAAAGTTATTTTCACATATAAAAAAGTATAGTAAAGCAAGTCAAGAGTCTCCGAAATCGGCGTGTTTGTATGAGGAGAGTTATGAAAGTGGAAGAACCTATGGCAAGTATGCCAGAACCGTGCCGTTTGCCACTCGATACTCGATACTCTCTGCCTACCCCGTTAGGGATTTGTCGTTAAGATCTGTGTGTGTATCTAATACATACACACACATATAATATCATGGAATTCCCTCCGTTATAAGTCAGTCGAAGAAAAAATGAAAAAGACGTGGCTAGACGAGTCTGAAATTCAGGGACGCGGGAGTTCGGGGTTTAATGCCTAATCAGACAGAAATTTAACATAAGACATAACATAACATCTTATACACTCATAGTTCCACACTAGGACTCCCTATGTCGTGGGTGCTATGAACACACAAAAAGACGCATGCACAAACATCCAGACCCAGAACAGATCTCTAAAGTCGATTAGAATCAAACCCGAGACCCTCTGCACGGCAGACCGATATATACCGAAACACTTAATACATTCGTAATATATATTTTACAAGGGAGAATCAGTTTAGTACGACCGGGTAGGATATAAATGATGAGTTTGTATTTATTTTCTGTGTTTGGATATTTGTATGATTAACTTAACGTGCTTCGGTGGTACCATTAAAATGGAAATTGTAATTTGAGGGTCTCAGTGTAAGAAGTTGTATTTGTTACTATAGCTTGATTCATAATTAGGTGTCCAAATTGAAACAAACAAATGTCATTGTCAAAATATAATTACAGATGTGCTAAACATTTTATTTTTAACATTATTCCATTTTCGTACAAAATTTCGTAAAATTACAGTTACGGCACGTCAAAAAGGTAACACGAAAAATGTTTCGAATGCCGATTGTGTTAACATTATCAAATTTTAATTTCTACCATAAATCTTGTGTTTTATTATTTATAGTGTATGAAACGAAAGTAAGTGAAAATACGTATTTCAAAATTTGAATACATTATAATTTATTTAATTTATTATTTTAATATAGTCTCATAAGATTTTTATTCTCAAAAATAAGAATCTACCATTAGTAACCTTTTTTATTACTAGGTCAACCCCTTTGTCTACATTTTGGACACCTAATTATGAATTAGGCTATAGTACCATTATACATATGGGCAAATAATAATATTACATGATAGGCAACAAACACATTAATGTTGGCGTGAAAATATTTCCATATTGAACTTTCAATGTTAGATAACATTTATTACCTACATTTTAGCACTTGTATGTACAAATATTATACGAAAGGGGTCAGCAAAGTGGCCTCATAAAATAATAATTAGCACTGCGGCAAATAAACCATTACAAGTCCACTACACACATAAATCTACGCATTAATTTTACAACAAAAACAACAGCAATTAGTTGTTAACGAACTGGTCATATTAGCTACAGCTAGGGTTGTATTTTGTGATATTCGGGTAACGACGCTCCATACAAAATTATTGTTGTAAATCGATACATATTTCGAGTATTCAAAAAATAAATCTATTCAGAGTAATTTTTACATACTATTCCGTGGCCCGAATTCATTGTAAATTATTTAAATATATATTTTTTTTTATTTTTGCTAAAAATATTTCGAATGCTCCTACAATACTTCTGCTTCCTACAATAATAATAAAATGATTATAAATACAAGCCCAAGAACAATAGACTAGACCTTGTGGAGAACCTCTTTCCAGACATGATCATCTAATCTGGCGAGAGATCTGCTTGTGACAAAATTAAATTATAATCGATTTTTTCTGGAAATATATCGTCCAAAAACATTTTTTTCGGTGTTATCTTTTGTATTTAGTACTTAAAATATTTAACCACGTTCTCACAAGTCATAATATTATTTTCAGCATTTTCACGACCTTTACCATCACAACAGATTTTTCAAAACAGAATTGTATTCGATACATGAAAACTGGGATGCATTTCGAATACACTTATATTCGGTTATTCCCATCACTACGCAACGCCATCGCAGTTGTTTAATTATTTCCCGCGAGCAGCATTCGCCCATTTCATGCTTATGTGGTGATTTGAGGTTTTTACGGAAAGCATTTAGTTACAATATTCCGATCGGTGATTAGATTAGGTACAAGGTGACGTAATATTGTAGCCTATAATATAGGCTGTTGATACTGTTGAAATTGATACACGTATTATCCCATTGCCGTTCCATTGCATTCCATACGTATGGGTATTTTCTTATAAATAGAAGGACGTCGGTCATAGAATACTAATAATATACACTAAAACACATTTTGCAATAAGTACAAAGAATGACACAGTAATAGCCTACATATTTGTTTCTTTTACAATGGCTAGATTTTCATTGTTTTATGCAGAAAAACATGTTCCCTTAGATTAGTAAGATTTCACCGTGAAGCCATTTTTGTGTTTCGGTTTGGAAAGGCGTGGTTGCCGGCTATACTTATCGTGAGCGTCTGTGATCAGACTTAGGTACGATTTATTTGTACTTGTGGACGATTACTGATGTCCATGGGCGGCGGACGCCACTTGCCATCAGGTGGACTGCAGGCTTGTTTGCTACCGTCATACGATAAAAAAATACATGTCATACAATGGATAATACTTTGCGGCTGAATTATTTATTACCGAGTATTCTTCACTCGCTACCGACGTATGCCTGCCGAAACCCTTAAAAGTGACGGTATTGTTACGAGTTTGTATGGAAAAACAGCAACAAATCTTTGTATTCGCCAACAATACGTTGGGGTACTGTTAAAATATCAGCAGATTTATTTTAATCTCTAGTAAGTATTGGAGCTCTGGAAGAGTATTTTAAATGATTAAATAATAACAGTCACATTATTGTGTATAAAAATTATGCTGAACAAAACGCTTAAATCTTTAACTGTTCTTTTAGTATTTATTTTTGTAGCGGCTATAGTTATACACATTATATAAAGAAAATCTTATTATAAGTTGGTTGTAGATGTAACGAGGAATATTATTCGTTGGATAAATAGACATATCAGAATGGTACATGTTAGTCCTGTTAAAATAATATAGTGTGGAAGTTAATAATTAATATATATCTAAATGTTAGCACTATTAACAGTTGATCACTAATGCGTTGCTCATCCTGAAGATCGGGATGGTCGCCTACTACCCAATTCCAAATCCATTATAAAACGAGTTACGCATAATAAATAACAAAATAAATCTTCTCCAGTGACTTCACGCGTGAAACCCCAACAGCGATGTCCCTATACTCTGCAGCTGAAATATTTATTACCGAGTATTCTTCACTCGCTATCGATTTCGGCCTGCCGAAGCCTTACAAACTGACGTTATTGTTACAAGTTTGTATGAAAAACATCAATAAATCTTTGTATTCGCCAAACGGATGTCACAAGCAAATGCTCAGGAAGTTGGCTGATTTATAAAATATAAATCAGCCTTTGTAATATTAGTAGGCACTTGAACTCATAAATTTAATTTCTAATATTTAAATATTAGCAATATCATTTGCCTTGTACAGGCTAGTAAAGCATTAATAATGAGAACGGTTAGTGCACATTATTCCTGTTAATGTATGGTATGTTAGTCAGTGATAATTAATTTTTACCTAAATGTTAGCATTATTTAAAGTTGATCACTTATGCATTGCTACTCCTCAAGATCGAGAAGGTCGTCTCTTGTAATAGTATAAATTTTAACCACACGCCTCCCAAATCCATATTACGTATGAAAAGTGTTACGCATAAAAAATATTCTCCAGTGACGCGTAAATCCTGAACTGGGATTTCCTATTCTCTGTAGCTAAATTATTTATTACCGAGTATTCTCCACTCGCTACCGACTTCCGTCTGTCAAAGCCATTATAAAGTGACGTTGTTGTTACAAGTTTGTACGGAAAAACATCAATAAATCTTTGTATTCGCCAACGGAACGTTACTAGCACATGTTTTGGAAGTTGGCGTATTATTAAAATATGAGCCGAGTTATATTTTTTTTGAATTGTTTAATATTTGAATTTTTGAACACAAATTTTTAATGTATAAATATAGCAGTAATAATATTTCACTATATGGATTCTTAATAATCCTAATAACATAATCATTAACAATAATAGGTTTACACATTTCGTTTGATTTTGATTATTATATACATTTAAATTTCAACGTAAAACAAATTTTCTATCAACATTAAACGTAAACCTGAAACAATCAATCAAAAACAATATACCTGCCAAAATGTTTGAAATATCTCGGAACTGTCGAATTCGAATCAATGTCTAAATGTTTTTACTTTCCAATCCGAGAGTTATATAGTTATATTATATTCGGAGATACGATGATACGGTCGGTGACAATAATGTAAATATTTAATTTATTAACACGTTTTATTGGATAAGAACGTGACCGCAGTTTTACGACTAACACCCGTATTCACAAACAATACTTGTGTAAGTAAAGTAGCAACACTATGCGAAGTAAGACATTTCTCATTGCGTGTCTCATGGCAAGCTTTTCAATTCATAAACAATACTCAAACGGCACTTGACTGCGCAAACGCACTGCGCAGATCAAATCTCAGTGATTGGTTCGTTTACGTTACGCAGTTCACTCCGCTTCTGACTGACAGTCATGTCATTGGTCATGTTTTGACGCAAGCCGAACATGACACTATGCGTTTGTTAATACAGCTAGCAGGTTACCTTAGCTGTGCGTTCATTTTAAGGGATGCATAGCGCCGACCGCCACTCAAGTATTGTCTCTGAATAGGGACCCTGTGCGTCCACGCACACTGTGAGAACTCATAGTATCGTTTGTGAATACGGGCATAAGAAGGATGCAGTCATAGCGCTAGACAAGTGAGAATTGATACACAGATGTGTTCGCCGAAAAGCAAGTGATAATTAATGTCTAATTTGCAGTAATACCAGCCATTAATAATGTAATTACTGCACGGTCTGTTTGTATCGTTGAAAATAGTTGCAAGAATGTTTTAATTAGTTTTTAGAGTTCCGTGGCCAAAAGGGTGTCAACGGGAACCATTTACTAAGTCACCTGTATCTGTCATATCTGGATTCCTGTATAAATATCCATTTGAAATTTGTTCAGAGTATGTATTACTATGAGTGATAAACGTTGATTTATCACTCATACATACGTAATACATGTATTAAAAAATAGTTATTGACTAAAAACAATATTATTTTTAAAATATGCAGTGCCATTATAACGCCATCTAGTGAATGATTAAAAACAAATATTATTTTAAATATATGCTTTACCATTACAACGCCATCTACTGAAACTTATATAAAACTATCCCAACATGGGTATAACGGAATCTATGAAAACTTCTACACATAAACCATGTACGGGACACTTCGTGGATAAATGGTTCTCGCGCTTAACCGATTTTTTGTACCTCGAGTTATTATTTTTAACTGCAGTTCAATAATGTGAGTGAGTGAAGCGGTTTGTTTGTTAATCCTTTTAAGGGGTTAATAATGTTTGTTTTAAGTGATATAGAGTAAGTAGGGCAGCTGATGCTTTGATGAATGTCGAGTAGCATTAATATGTTCTAATTAGTTGCAATGTGCATGGTGGGTTCAGTCTGTTTTGTTACAAATTCCTTAAATTGTATACAATAAGTTTTATGGTAGCAAACGAGCATGCAGTCCACCTCATTGTAAGTGGTCACTGCCGCCCATAGACATTAGTAATCATCCCCAAGTACGATTGATTCATACATGAATTTGTTCACATATGCGTTGTTACCATTGAGGACTCAGGTATAAGTATAGCTGGCAACAACGCCTCTCCAAATCGAAACACAAGAATTGCTTCACGGAGGATTATGAGGATGGCGGTGGTACCTCCCCGGTCGAACACGAGTTCTATCACCTGGCAAGACCTAGCGTATTAGTAGTTTATATATTATTGTGAATGAAGGAGAGACCGCCGGATCTGATGGCACAGGAGCAGTTGCAGGGCGCTATTTAGAGGTATTAGAGACTATGCCAACGAAATATTTTAGTAGCTTCGTAGAGCTGATTGGAGTAATAAGTCGCGTTGTTGTAGAGATATTAGGCAAATCAGCGTCTGCTCGGTACTTGGGTAAGTTAAAATAAAGAAAGAAAGTAGTATTTATTTTCTGTTAACATGACTACTACAATAATCTTTAAAGAATAAAAACAATATAGTAGAAAATGGATGTTGCAGTACTTAAAAAAAAATAAAGATTTTGGTTGTTAACAAAAATAACACTTTTAAACTAATTAACAAAAACAAAATAGATCATAGCGAAACGATAAGCAAAAAGTCAATGTCACTCTTATCTATTCACACGATTTTGTACGTAACACACGATTTAACAAAACAGTTGCTATCAAACATTACCCCCTACCCTACTTGCCACCCCACATACATCACCCTCCCGACATCGCACCACTAACTGTATGATTTGCATTCGTGTTGCAATGTCAACGATCTATACATGTCTTGACTTGTTGCCTTCTTAAAAGGATTTGTGCTTCCTTTAAAATACTTGTCTTCGTCTATCTTCTTCGCTATTTGCTTAGTTTTCGTCGCGAGGTGGTAGTGCCATAACTATTTTCATAATCCTCCGTGATGAAAGTATATATTGTGTTTCGGTTTGACGTGGTTGTTGGTTCAATTACATATGGAGCGAACATCTTAGTCATCAGAAGTAGCAAAACATCTTTGGTCAAAATACGGTACGATTCAATTATCTTATACATCTTGATATTATTTACTTCTTTCAGAAATGAAATGACTTAAAAATGCCTTCAAGTACGAGTTATCTTCTTTAAGAAGGGAGGAACAGCGCATTTGCAATAAGACGTAAATGGAAAACTTTTCCAACACAATAACGCCCTTTTCGATTGAAATGTTTTATGATTTGTAATTGTGTGGAGCATGTTATTATTTACTTCTTTCAGAAATGAAATGACTTAAAAATGCCTTTAAGTACGAGTTATCTTCTTTAAGAAGGGAGGAACAGCGCATTTGCAATAAGACGTAAATGGAAAACTTTTCCAACAC
>DWNR01000574.1:0-18884 GCA_018250455.1 Polygonus leo | reverse complement strand
CCCAGCCAACTTTTTTTTGAATATATTCCATGTACAGACTTTCGACCCTCTTTAGCTTTATTATATGTAAAGATGACATTTTAACATCGAGTGACCCCCCCAACTATGCTCAATATAAACTGGCATGTCTAGCAGCGTGAAATTTTACTCTGAAGTTCCTTAAATTTTACGAAAAGCAACTTCTAACGGTGATAAATTATGGCGTTATATTTAACCACGCACGCAAATTACCAAAATTTCAATACGTAAAATGTAGGTAAAATTAGTACTCAATTTGATAGTTGAGAACTACTCTCGTTGGCACTCGATACTCTCTGCCTACCCCGTTAGGGATTTGGCGTGAAGATGTGTGTGTGTGGCTTTGAAGGAGAGCTCTCTTGCGTCTTTCTTGATGAGTCTCAAGTCAAAGAGCTCGTTGTTACAACACCATCACGAGTTAATATAGAAACAGTACAGAGAGGCGAATCCTAACAATCTTCCGCTCTCGGCACACTTAGTATCGTATCAATTATAGAACTAGTTAATTTTCACTTTTCGATTCTTTAATATTACTTGATAACACCTCTAAAGTTGGTTCTATTTTATCTATATTTTTTGTCAAGTTACGCTTTTTCCAAAATTCTAACACACAAGGTTCACAACTCTATTTCGGCACATGACATGAATTAAAATTTAACCACCAAGAAATGTCAAACATAAACATGATATTCCCGTCAACGCAAGCATATAGATACCTACCACCTAGCACACGTAACGGAGTCCTGTCACATGCCGATGTATTGTGCTTTGTCCGCACAGACCAAGCAATTAGCAGATAGCGCCGGAGCTTAGTCATACGATACGTTCTGCTATTACAAACATACGTACATACTTGACATTGTACAGTATAGTATGTTGTGATCTTGACACCTGACGGCCTAATATTCATCATGAATTACCTATAATTTTATAAGACACATATAAATAAAATTTGCCAAATGGATGGTACATTTAGCCAATCTGACAAGAGTCCATTTTTTTGTAGGTTCTTCAATAGTTGATGTTACAACACCAAAAGTACATTTTTAACATAATAAAATCGTTCAATAAATTACTTTTAAATTAGTATTTATTATCATAGTGGCTGGAGTAATGCACACTCGATACAAATTAATCGTTCATCTATTACAATTCAAGATACAGCCTTGTGACTGATCGACGGACAGAGAGACGGATTGATGTACGGACGGACGAAGCCTCAATGCTTAGTAAGCATCCATTAGGTGCGAAACCATAACAAATGGTTGCCTGTTATCTGTGTTTTAAATTACTATCTCGCGTACAAATTACAAATATTATAAAGAACTTAAAACTTATTTGATATTCCACGTAAGTAAGTCTATGAGTCTTGAAAGTATTAAACAGTCTTAAAACTTAAGAGCGGTATAAAATTTGTTTCTTTATCGCTCAATTATGGTAGAAGATTGCCAGTAGAACTCGTGTAGTTCAACTGGAGAGGTACCACCGCCACCATCATTATCCTCCGTGAAGAAATTCTTGTGTTTCGGTATGAATAAGCTTGGTTACCGGCTATACTACGCCAACGGCTATAGGCGACGATGACTACTTAAAATCAGGTAGCCCGTCTGCCTTATCGCTAGGTTTAGATATAAAAATATATATATAAAAAAATATGCCTATGAACGAGGCGAACATGCTAGTCCTCAGTAGAAGCAAAGCGTCTGGGGTCAGGTCCAATTCAAAATTATTTGATGCTGACTGCTAATGCCCATGGGAGACTGTATCCACATCCCATCAAGTAGACTGCATGCTCGCTGTATGTATGCTACCTTCTTTTGATAAAAAAGCGCCATTAATAGACAAACCTTAGCGTCATACAACCCAATATTACTAAAGCTATTTATCGTCATTCTTAATTTCCGTAATATCTATCGGTAAACCACTCGTCGCGGTAAACGAAAGGTCGGCGTTTATTGCTAGGGGTTCTTGATTAATCCACGACCAAACTTGTCTGGGGCTACGGTAATTAAATAATGCTATTTGATGGTAATTTCGTCGAAATATTGCTTGGCTGTGTGGTTGTAACGAATTTTAAAGGTTAAGTATCGTGTAATTTATAAATTGGTTTATACAGATAATGATAATAATAACACAGAGGGTTATAAGCAGATACTAATATATCCGTATAAGGATTCTTTATATTATGAGTGTAATAAACATATAGGAGTACAAGAAGACGCTACGATGTCCCAGGCGTAGAACGTTAATCAATATCATTACTTAAGACGCTCTGAGTTACAACACATACGTGTGTGATAATGTACATTATATATTTTCATACATGTATAAGGTGTTATTGTTATTGTTATACATACTTAGTAATGTCAATTAAACATTTTTTTCATACTTAAAAATCAGCAAACGTTGGTAAGTATCCAGTGCCAGTGAGATGGAAATTGAAGTTTTACTTGACGCCAACCACAGCTACCTCTGAACACAGAGATGTATGAGCTATACAGGCAACCACAACTTTGGAAATCGTTAATAAACAACTCCGTGAAGCTATTTTTTTTCGGTTTGGACAGGCGTGGTTGCCGTCTATGAGTAAATAGGAGGCGTACATCTTAGTCCTCAGGGGTAGGAACGCATTTATGGTCAAGCTCAGGTACTATTCAATCGTATTCAGGGATGAGTACTAATGTCCATGAGCAGCAGTGACGACTTACGATCAGGTGAACTGCATGCTCGTTTTCTACCATTAAAAGAAAAAAATAAATTCAAACCGGACGAACTTTATACTGTACAAGCTGTGCCCGCGGCTCCGCCCGCTATCCCTCCTTTTAAGGGTTGAATTTTTATAGCCTAAAATCATCCCGGGGGTCTTCTCGACAGATTAGTAAAGTTTGCATCAAAATCCGTTCAGCCATTTTCACGTGATGCGCGGTCAAATAAACAGACAAACAGATAAACAGACAAACAGACAAAAATTCTAAAAACTGTTGGAACGTGTTCTGTTATCGATTCTAAGTATCCCCAGATATTTTTTTTACGAATATCTTCCATGTACAGACTTTTGACCCTCTTTAGCTTTATTATATGTATAGATTACAATGGGTTTTATTTGTAGTATTTTTTGTTCCCCCCCCCCTATAATATATTAAATAAGAGTAGATAGATACATACTACACTATGTCTTTTATACGCCATCTAGCAGCGAATTGCCGCAAATGGATCCAATGTTACAACTTTATTCACTAGATGGCGGTAGTATTAGGCATATGCCTACAAAAAGGTTTTACTGTATAGACACAAATTGTATTTTTTTACATAGGCGAAGGTTTTTATATTTTTTACTCCTCGCGTTTTGCTCTGTCCAAGGAGTATAAGGGTCGTAGGCATGATAATAATATCAAAATAAGCTTTATCCTCATTAAAATAGGAAATCAATGACATAAAATATATAATAATAATATACCTAATATAATTTATATGTGTTATAATATGTATTTTTGGGTTTTTGATTGATGGATAGAGACTGAGTCGCATGATTTACAAATTTAAGACAACTTCATATCAACTAATATTTAATGTCATATCATCAATTATTTAGTGTCTTATCAACTGGAAAAGTTATTAAAAAAATTATTAAGTAGGTATTATTTCTTTATTTATTTATTCAGGATCGCCAACGGAAAGTACACAGCACTTAAATTTTACAACAAAGGGAAAAGAAAACATCAGGTGCCTTTCTAATTATAGGCAACCACTACTAACTTAACATTCCATTATGAATAAGTACACTTTAAGTTCTGCATCAAATATATTTGATTCCAAATCTTTAAAGGCTTGTTTAATATCGTACATGTAGGTATCGATTCATGCACCTGACCTAGAAGCGTCTCCACGAGGGCATTGCGCCCGGGATCCGGTCTCCGCCCCACTCCAGCACCTACTAATATTACCATGTCATCATTCAGATAATCATTATAACCTATCACTTTTTGCTTAAGTATTTTAACGAAATATGTATGCTAAATGATCCGTATGACGTGCGGGTACAGGTCTACCAAGCACATTGATTTGGTCTTGGTGTAAATATTTTTTTAAACTCTATCAGGAAATACTATTTTTATTGTGGCACCATAACGCAAAGGACCCTCGTGTGCGTTTATGATTCAGGAAAGATTATATTGTATTATGAAAAGGCTGAAATACATATTAAGACCAAAATAGTCCATGATGCAGATTGACACATAATTATAATAAGTAATTATGTAATTAACTAATTTGCACCCTGGCAGTCTTATGATATGAGTAACTAATCCTTTGAAAACAAAACGATCATTGATAATATTTTTATATTTTATTACACTATTTGTATTATGATTATTGATATATGAGTATACCGATATTGATATATGAGTTAATATTGATAATATTATGTGAATATTGTTAAAATGGTAATTAATTGCTACACTATAAAGTTTCAACAAAAATGTGTTATAAAAATGTAATCGTTAAATATGTTTTAATACGTTACACTAAAACGGTAAGTTATGCCAAAGCTCGTAGGTGGTTTAATTGAATGGATTTTTCCTACGGATTAAACAATGTTATTAACTTGTGTTGTTCAAGTGATTCTAACTTCAAGGATTATTGAAGGATTTTTTCCATGATATTTGAATATAAACAGTATTATGATTTTTTTCATTTTCGTATAGGTATAATCGTTCCATACGGGTATAACAGTGAAAATAAATTGAATATAAATTAAAGTTTACGTCACATTATAAATCGTCTACGTATGTTTACATTAATTATTGAGTGAGCATAGTGATGAAAAGTTTAGGTAAAGTTATAGTTACATGATCGAAATTTTACATGTACAGAGGATGAAAATAAATAAAATTTTGTAAATATTTTTATTATTTAGTCCCTCATACAACGTACAAAGAGGAAAGTACAATGAGGCTATATAAGGTACAATGGGTCTTTAACCTTATTGGCACGTTTGTTTGATTTAATTCTTAATGAAATAACCATGTTAATTTTAAGCAAGCATAAAATCGTGATATTTAATCCCTGTCAGTAAATATACTGTGTATCTCTGTTAAAAATACAACATACCTGTTATTGATCCAACAACAATATTACGGTATTTATGATGTTGACCATTTAAACCGTATGTTATTGGGTAATGCTTTACCATAATCGACTATAAGGCTCTCTCAAAAAGTTATCAGATTTCATATAGAGCCAAGCAAGTCTACAAGTCCTAACTTCACAAATTCTACTACCACTAAAATTTACTATTCTAATAGTCAATTTACTATTCTAATAGTCAATTTTAGGTTCTTTGTTATAGGAAATGCTTTTACAGATACAGGTTTTACAGATGCTAACAATTTAATTTTCATAAGAGAGCATGAATAAACAATTCAGTCTTTCGGAAAATCTTTCTCGGAAAGAATCTCAGAAGTTATAGATTTATAGAGTTTTAAGAAATTAAAAATAGTAAATATGTAGATGAGTGGCAGTGTCTACCTACTAAATATTAATTAATACGTCATCATAGTCACCTACGTAGTAGCAATAATAGGCTATATATTCAAAAACGGGTTTCTAAATACAAGCAGATGGATTATACAAGCCACTCTATACAAGTGGGTCTCCTTGTATTACTTTTACGTTACCCATAAGTAATTACTAATTACCCTCTGTAATGGAAATGTGATAAGTTGATCATAGTAAATTTATTAAATATCCAGGTAAAATTAATCATATATAAAACACAGATTGATTAATATCGTATATATTAAAACTATGGAAAATCTTCAATAGGCGCAGAGTTGCGTGTAGGTAAAGATAGTTCTTATAAACATTTAATCATTTATTACCGGTTGTGTATACCGAGAATGGTCATGGGCGTCCACTAGTCCCACGTCACTGATTTAAGTTTATCTTGATGGTGATTTACAATAATGCTCTTTTCCGCTTACGGTCTGGGGTTTCCCTCTGTTACGGATGTAACCTTTTTACAATAATTTCAGTGTGAAAAAAGAATGGGCAACATTTATTGCTTTCATGGCTTGTTCTTATATTATATAAGGTACAAATTGCACTGTGAGGTGTTAATTGAGAAAATTGGTTTAAATAATATTGGCTTTGTTAATTTAAAGCTATGCTGTAATCTATAGGTACTATTTTATTGAAGTCAGAACCATTTTTTGTGTTTTGTACCCAAAAAAAGGCGACAACTTTGCTGTCACCGTATTAGATAGACACTAGACATTTTTACAGAAAACATATTACCGCTTCTATAACAACACATACCATGAATAAAATAAATAATAAAATAAATATTATTAAAACAAAACAACAAACCCCACTGCTTCAAAAAACAAAACTAAAAAGAGGAAAACAAATACCTATAACACTACTGATATAAAATTCGACTGAGTATTGTTTAATTACCATGTTAGACCATGGTTTGCTTGTTGGATACTCATTTAATCAAATTCTGAAATAACTACTATGTATATTCAAATTAGTTAATGTAAATACTTTAAGGTGCCGCATGCGATGACATATTATACAGTGTTAAAACAGTAATATTATAATACATATATTTATAAAATGATATTTTTTATAACTTTAATTTGATACCCATATTGCTATGGTAAGAAAAAAATCCCCTCTCTCCTTTTTTCCATTTGCGGGCTGTAGGGCGTGCCAAAGACATACGCAGGTGGGTAAAAACTAAAAATTAAAGAACAGTAATAGAGTTTTAAAAATATGTGTTACAGGTATAATAACAACTATTAATAAAAGTTAATAACTATTAATGAAAATACTGGTATAATATAAAATAGCATGGAATTGTTTGTGCACGGGTTCGACTTGCAAAGTGCAAGTCGACCACTTTTTGACCGGCGTACGGCATCTTAATAATCTGATGTCTGGAGTCCGTCTATTCCTGTCGCTTGAAGCATGTTTTAGGAATACAAGAATTATACTGCCTTCTATACATAGTAAACGATTGCAATGCGTGTTGACATTTCAGTCATTATAATTTGTTAAATGGCTCTGAAGTTAATGTTTTAATAATTTCATTGCCATAGAATTCAAATGACATTAAAAAAGATTATTATAGAGTCATATTTATCCCTGAGGTACCACGTCGATATCAAAGTTCGAATAAGGCCATCGATTCCTATGACATTCCACATCTAATAGCCATGCATTATAGTTATAGCAAGTTTATTGAAATGTCCTTCAATATTGTGTATTACTGAGGGTCTGTCATGGACAGGTCATTCCTTCATCGATTTCAGTTTTACGGAAATATTTTATCATTTCAAACTTGTATGTCATAGGAATCATCATAATTGTTTATCTAGGCTTATATTTGAGTATAGGGTGCATCTATGGAGATCGGTCTAGTCTGGGAAGGCGCCAAACATGTAGGTTATTGCACTATTAGGTACACGTGCCCAGTTATTCAGATGGTACACAATTATTGCTCCATTGTATCACTCTAAAAATACACGCGCTTTCATAGCCGTATGCAAACATGTGCTGCGATAATATATTAATGGCGTCTGTCTGATTTTGTAACTGTCTGATTGCATACGACTATGTCGGAATATTTGCTTCTTAATTTGAACTACCTCTTACTAGTATGCTAAATTTGGGGTTATATAAGTTGTGTACGGCATTCGCATCAAAGCTACTACACTTCTTTATAATCTAATAAATCGCAGTTTGTTTCAAGGCCGGTCTGGGCTAAAAGGACCCGATTAGAACTCCTGGGTAACATTTAACTATATGAGATATGGCTTCCCGATTAAGGAAATACAGATGTTATTAATTTTGAATTTTGAAATTTAACGTTTCAAAGAATGTTTCTAATCTCGCTAAGTTCGATATAAGTTATGAGCCAGGTCAGAAACCTGTATAGGCTAGAACCCAGCTGGAAAACGCCACCTTGACTGTAGGGCTAGTCCAATACTAGTTTGTGTGAATCAGTCAGTTATGCAAATTATGTCAAATTCACGTCACTAATTTATCTACTATTAAAAAATCGGTAAATATTTTTGCATTGGAATCCAGTTAAATTCAAGGTTTTTATTTTATCTTACATATTTCTTGTTGCATCATGTCATGGTTTTTTATATCTGTGAAAGTTTTAAAACGTTTTACCTATCTACCTTTTACAGTTTAATAGATACAAAATACCGTTTTTTACTAATTAATTATTTTTGTTATCACGGCTATAGGAATATCTTATCATCATTATCTGTAAAAATTCAGCGTCATAGCTATTAGGATTCAGGAGATACAGTCCTGTGACGGACGGACGGGCCACGAAGCCTTAATAGTAGGGGTTTTTATCCTTCGGTTACGGAACACTAAAATGTACTAATATATTTATCGTAAACTAGCAGCCCGGGCGGACTTCGTCCCGCGATCAAAACCGGGAAAAGAAACTAAAATGATTAAATATTTGCTATTTTCTTTTTAAATATTTTTTTCGTATAAACCTTCTCCTGGCAATAATGAATACATAAAACAAAGATTTATACAATGACATCCAAACAACTGCATGTTTGGATGTCATGCGCGTACAAACATTTCTGGGATTCATTTTTATTTATATAGTTTCAATAACATATAATATTTTATAATTTATTATTTTTTTTTAATTAACATTTAATATTCAAATCAAAAACGAAGACAAGTAAACCTAAACTTGTGAAAAAAGTATTATTTAAATAATTATGTAACTTTTGAATGTTGTTGCCTTGGAGGCCTTGAGCTCATTACGAAAAGCTATTAATACCTACTTTCACCCGAAATTGGCCATAATTTTTGTATAGCTTTAGAATGGAGAATCAAATGTATCTAAGGTTGTTTTAAAGCAATACATACGTACATTTGTTGAATCTATTTAATTTTGTTATTTATTGTTTAATATTTTGTTCGCTACTTTATTACAACTTAAACTTAATATAAGTATATTTATGTACATTCGTGTTAGTAAATAAAAAACTCGTTTCACAGTACTTACTATCGACCTCCCCAAAATGGGTGACCGATTTTTATGAATTTTTTGGTGTATGTATTTGAAGATCTGATAAGTCTGAGAACACACCCCTAGGTTGTAAGGTTGGGCTTAAACAGAAAAAAAATATTTTTTTTGGTAACGTAACGTTTTTTCATGGGTCATCTAAAATATATATAAGACATTTTTTGTTTTATAGTATTAAATGTTATTGAGTGAATAACTTAAAATTAAAAGCGAAAGTAAATAGGCATTTAAAAGACAAGTTAAAAATCGCTGGTGAAGAACTGAATAAAATTGCAATAAAAAAACTTGAAAATGTAATCCAGATTTAAATTTAACTTCGTGATGAAACAAGAACACAAATTGTGTTAAATATACACCAAAGAAATATACTCGACTAACCTTCTTATTGAAAAGAATGGTGTAAAACGATAAAAATATTTTTACCATAATTTTGTTTTCGATAACGGTGGTTTTTAAATGTAAAATTGTCCATGTGTATTTATTTAAAATGTTTGTCTCTTTACGCCTTAACACTTTCATTACGATAGGTATTTATTTTTAAGCATCCAATACTATCTAAAACATTATTTTTTAGGTTTTCGTACCTTTAGGTACAACATTCCACGGAATGCTGGTACGGTCAACGGCTGGTACGGAACCCTTCATGTGCGAATCGTACTTGGCTAATCATTATTATACAACGGAAAAAATGTGGAAAATGCGTACTTAATACATTACTTAAATTCTACAAAACCTTGGCCGGCCTAAGTGCAGGTTTGTAAGTAATATAATGTTAATTATATGTTGTTAATTAAATAACTTAATACGTAACAAAATTAAACCTTCGCATGCCATATTGCATTTTAAGAATATTTCAGATAGCAGCGATACCAAGATTTATTCAAGACAACGTGTCCTCGTTTTTAAGTCGGTTAACGGCTTAAAGAGGAGGAGTATTTCAACTGGCTTTTTTTGGGGATGTTACGCGATACTTTAGTTGATTGCAAACCGATTGTGATTATTATTTACTGTTATATGGGTTATATATGTCTATTGAGTTATCATTCTAAATTAATCCAAGCAAGAACGACTAATGATGAATATTATTTTTAATGATTCTTTACTCAAATACAATGAAAATCGTCTGTTAATAATGAATTTAGATTTTTGACTTTTCTCAATTTTATAACCCTAATTTGACCAGGTTAAGCTAAGCTCCATATATTGCTAAGATCTTTAAAAGTCCAAAAGATGTTAGTACCTACATAAATTTATAATTTTCTCACTTGACTACATATTGTATATGGGTTAAATAATATTTCATGTACATGGTCTCAATTATTTATAGTAATGCGTAACATAATTTTGCCTCGGAGTGTACAAAGCTGTATTTATTGAATATAATAATAATATAACTCAATTTTATTAAATATAAAGAGAAAATAGATAGTGATATAAATCAATTAAAGAAAATTCAAACATTTTGAATAACATAGCTGTGCAAAATTTTTAAATTTTTGTTTGCGCTTTTTTATCGTATTAAGGTAGCAAACGAGCATGAAGTCCCCCTGATGGTAAGTGGTCCCTGCCGCCCATGGATATTAGTGATCATCCCCAAGTTCGATTATATCGTACTTGAGGTTGACCACAGATGCGTTGCTACCCTTGGGGACTAAGATGTTTGCCTCACGTTTATGTATAGCGCTTGTCGCATTTCAAATAATAAACATAACTGTATTTCATTTGGATACTACATAAGTCATAAATCATAATTATAAACAATATATTTGTGTGAATGTAGATTAATCTTGTTCTTATCGTAGGCATGCATAGTTTTTGAAGCCATTAACGTAACTATTAGAAATTACTTTATCTTTGTAGGAAAATGTGGCGACGAAAACTGCATACCGGATAGTTTTATTCTTAAGAAAATGGCTGATATAATACTAATAATAATTCTAAACCTTACATGTACCAGCATAATATGTCGATTTATATATTAGTTTAGGTATGTTTTATTTATTTGTTGGTACATGGTAATTACAAATTATGAAGTAACTGGGACAAGGTTAACTTTATATGCAAAACATTAATAACTTCATACTGAAAACTGGCCAGTGCTCTCGCTTATCGGTTTGTTCAGTTATATTGTGTACCTATGATTATGATGAATAATGTATAATCTCTTCTATGAGATGACCTACATTACTCAACTGAGCGGATATATAATTAAATATTGTAAAACGATATTTTATTGCGATAAACCCGTATTCCTTTCTAAGATAAGAAAGTATTATTTTAGTAAAACTCTGCCTTTTTTACCAACTCAACTAAATAAATTTTTGTGTCTTTTGTTTTGAAAATAAATGCCATTTTATACAATGTTTTGGACGAAATCCAAGTTTACTTTTCTGTATCTGTCGTGAAGTAACTTTTATTACAAAATGTCCGTTGCGGAATACATGGCCAATTAATCATTCTTACACGATACACAGGAAAGGTCTATAGATCGCACCGGGAGTTACTTGACCTCCTATAGAGCTGACCTTACTAATAGAGATCCCTCGAGAACTGTATTCCCCAAGCAAACATATCTAGACAAAGCCGCACTTTATAGAGGATTATTACATGACGAACGAATGACGACGACTATTTGATATTTACAAATTATATTAAGTATTTTTTCGAATATTTTGCATGATGCAATGAAATGCACACGATCGATACATCGTCACGATTTTATTTTATTTCAATAAGTTTCTGATGTAATGTCCTTGATGTTGATTTAGCTTATTTTCATAATTATATTATTATAATTATATTTTTTCAATATCCTTAATATTATAAGTCATGCCTTTTTTACACCACTGCACAATTTCAGGGTTAAGTTCCTTAGTAATGTATAAAATTTTCTCGTTATAAAAAAAAAAGTCAAAAAATTACTTATATTGATTAAGCCTCATTGATCAGGAAATGATCGTCTGAAAGCGTCTTAAAATCGTATCAAAGTTATCAATTCCGGGTAATTGCAGTGTACATTTTCATTAAAAGGTAAATAGTTTGACATAAATTTTAAAAAGATAACAATAAAACATATTTTAAAAAGATAAGTACACATAAAACTAGAAATTGCATATATTAATTTCAGAGTATTAGTAGTAGTAGGTTATTATGAAAACAAGACATTAGATAATATTCCTTGATTTATTCAATGGGTGGGTTCAAATTGCATAATGACACTGATGCTGAAACTCATCTGACGAGAACAAGCCAGCATTGCGATATTTTGTAACACATTTCCGTGATTGACATGTTATACAATTTTTGTTTTAATGCTTGATATAATTACAATTATCTAATCATCAGCTAAACTACCCAAGTAGCAGTTTTTTTTGTGTATAAAGGTAGCAAACGAGCACGCTGCCCACTTGATGGTAAGTGGTCACTGCCGCCTATGGACATCAGTAACCGATCCCAAGCACACTTAAATCATACCTAACTTTGATCACAGATGCGTTGCTACCCCTGAGGACTAAGATGTTTGCCTCGTATATAAGTCTCAACGCCTCTCCAAACTGAAACACAATAATTGCTTCACGAAAGATTACGAGGGGGGTAACTCCCTGGTTGAACTAAACACGTGTACACCTTTATCTTTATTATATGTAACTTCTGTAGTCCCAAATACTCTAAATATTCTATACTTCTAAGTTCTTATAGATTAGAATACCATAAGATAAATCTAATAACACATTATGTCAGTCAAAACAAGATTAACATTCCAAAATTTATGTTATACAAGTTATATTATACTAATAATAAATATTTTCCAATTTTGATTTCATGGACATTTTTTTTAGTACCTTACTCAGTTGCTGTAATAGTTAAGGAAAAAATAATGCGATGAAACATTTGGAATTTTCGAGTGCATTGCATTCAAACAGGATGAAAAACTAGTGCATTAGTGTGGTACACTTTTCATTTTGAGAGGGGTTGAGTAGACAATGATGACGAGCTATGATGAGTAATGAGTAGGTAATGATACATTTTCAATATATGGAATAAAATACGCCGTGATTGTTTCTCGTGATGATAATACAATTGTGAACAAACAACATCTGGTTTTGCACGGCTCGATAAATGAATGACTGTCGATAAACTAGCTCTAGTGATTAGCTCTAGTTTTATTTCCACGAGCGTGTTCAAGGCAACTGAGGTGATCTTGAGGATTGCGTACCGGAAAATCGAAAACTCGAACAATATTACTGGCGCTCTATTACTATTGATGGTTTTTATATAAATTTCAATGTCTTGATTTTAAATAATTATTTAACTCGTTAATAAAAGTATAATTATTAAACTCGTTGTTATTTGAAACGGTTCATTTTAAGGTTATATTTTATCAAAATATATATATTATATATAATTTTTTTGGTAAAAAATCGCATTCGCATTTGGGAGCATACTTTTAGTTTTCTGTTTATACACTGGATGATTTGGTCAGATCTCGTCTGATGAATTTATTTCGTCGTCATTTGCCAGTTAACAAATCATGCCTTTATAATATGAATTATTATAAGTATGGATATACCGTTTTCAAATTCACAACGCACATAATACACCAACAAAATTCATATTCCCGTATAAATTATGGTTCATACAGTAAAACCAGTAAAGTTCACCCATATTAATTAATGAAATGATTCACTCCGTTTCCTCGTCATAATTACATCAGCATATATAATAGCAAACTATTGACTAACTCAAATCCTTTGGTACCTATATATTGGATTATATTGTTTGTGTCACTGTCGTATTAAGCAGGAATCTCTAGACCAAGAACGAGGAAAACCTGTAGTCTAGAACGGTAGGTAGTTCTCGTCACTTTGGTATTGGTAAAATTCACAGAGAAAAGTCTAAAGAGTGAGGAATTATTTCCAATATAGAGATGAATCTAAAAAAATAGGTTTGATCTTGTACTCTTAATCCAGCTCTGGGGAAAGAAAAAATGATGGACAAAACAAAGACAGAGTTTGTAATAAGCAGGTGAAAAATATAGAATAGAGTATAATAATCTTTAAAAATAAAAAATATTTTCTCCAAATATTGTTATTAAAATTGATCACGAGGAGAACTGTACAATAGTAAAGAGTATAACTAAACTGTGTTAATGAGTGTTTGCAATAGGTTTTCCTAATGCAATGTCTCATATACATAAATAATTGAAACAAAATTTAATTGTGAGCACAACAACTAGATAACTTTGAAAGCCTTAAAAGAAACGGAATTTATTCTGGATTACGGCCAGACGAGCAGTTATTCAACTCCTGATTTTGACTGAGCTATCGCTTCCATCAGTCTTTTGAGGTAGTGTACATACCTCAAAAGCTGCACATACCTCTGCTAGATACATAGATAGATAACGAGATGAAATAAAGATAGCACTAAACTCCTGTAAACAATGCATCCCAGTACAATCGAGCCCATTCTAATTTTAACTGTCAATAAAGGTGATCAATTAATCCTCTGGTCATATACGGCGCGAAACTATCGCTTGGATATAAATAATAGCGTATTACTCACCGCGTTAACCTTTGTGTGGCGACTCATTGAACTTGCAACGAACAATAGGCTTCGCTAGTTAAGGATGCATGTCCAAGGCAAGTGCGTAAGTATTTATCCATGCTACGAACTGATTTACGACTAAAATTCACTGTTTATACACATGAGCCCGAAAAGGAATCCTAGATTATTCGCTGCGTAGTATAATAAATCCTTTGTTTTGTTCTAATAATATAATTTAGCAGCGTTAATATTGCGAATATAGAGTATCTATAATTATAAGGATATAATTTATAATATATAATAAGATATAATTTATCATGAGAAGTAGAGTGAGTAAATAAAGAATTAGGGGGGTCATCTTTAGGATTAGTGTCAATAGAGTCAATGAATTAAGAATGTAAGTGGATAATTCGGTTATCTAATAAATTAATGGAATCACAATCATAGGGTGTATTAGCCTATCTAACATCTAACAGGCTAAATAGGAGAAGAGTCAACGTAAAAAGAGGTATGAGTTAAGTTAGCAACAAAGAAATTCAAATAAAAATGGGAATCTAAGTATGGAGTTTAGAGAACTAAAAGGTGCTTATGATAAAAATATTATCAAGCTGTCTTAATTTTTAATACACCTTTTGTATACCTGATTGATATGTAGGAATAGTCTTATAATAATTAATGCATGTGCAAATTTTCCTTAACACACTACTTAAATTGAACACATAGAACCTTGTCTATTACATTATCATAGAAATAATTAATGAGGTGATCATGCTGGATGCTAAATGCTATCATCATGTGACTGTACAAAGAACTGATTCAGCACAGAGCGGAAATGTATACGTTCTATGGATTCATCTAGGTATAATAAATATCCAGAGTCGTAGTGCTTTATTTTTATGGTGTTTTTTTCGTGTTGGGTGGGTCTGAGACTAGGTCGGCTATATTTTGTACCCCTAGATTTTTTTTATTGTATAAAGATAGCAAACGAGCATGCAGTCCACCAGATGGTAAGTGGTTAGTGCCGCCCATGGACATCAGTAATCATTTCCAAGTACAATGATGATACGGGTCTAGAATAATTTTATTTAATTTTTTAGACAATAATATTTTTTATGTCTAGTCGGCAAAAACATACTTATTCCCTTAGTTTTTACCCTTCTCCCACCAACCCTTTATTTAAATCGCGATTATATAATTTCTATGATACATCAACGTTTTCGGGATCAGCTAGTCTACACCGTTTTTATATAATATAACCTCATATTTTTGAAGTCGGTTAAAAATTGTAACTGGACGATGTTTTTATTTGAACATATTTGAGAAAAATAATTAATAATTTTTTAAGGCAATAGAAACAACTATTTTTCGGGTTTTAGTTTGTGTGTCTGTTCGTAGACGGATCACGCTAAAAGCATCACATCAAATAGAATGCAATTTTCACAGTTGCGTTGCTTATAGTGTAACTTAAATCTGGTGAATGCTTTATCTCTACTAATCCGAAATTATTTAAATATATCTGTACATATTTAAATAATTTCGGATTCATTGCTATTGCTGCTTAATATATTACAAAGAAGTAATGTATCACATGCGAAGATGAGGGCAACAGCTAGTATTACATACATTTAGTTCTAATTTGACATAATGTTGACAACCCTACTGGTACGATTCTTTACGCAACATTGCATTGTTTCAGGTGTATAATACAAGGCTTGAGATTGTTTCAATTAAACTCAAATTGCGTATGTCTTAACATTTGAAACCTATTGTATGCATTTTTAATGTGTGTTAAAGAGGTCAATCTACATTAAATGGTAATACTTACTCAAGTAAGTTTTAAGTAATAGGCATCTCATTAAGTATTATTAGCTAAGTTAAGCCTATTCCAATTTTTATATATAAAAATCTCGTGTTACGTTCTCGTAATCTTTGTTCAGAGTAACTTCCAAAACTAACGGATTGATTCTAATAATTTTTTGCACAAATATGGTACTTTGTCCAACTTAAAATATAGAGCATATTTATTTCAATGAATGTCCTCATTTTTTATTATAAACTAACTGTACCCTGCGCACGTTGCTACGCCATCATCTAAAATATACTGTCGAAAATTGGCCGTACCAACTCAGAAACCTTCTTGGGCTCATGCACAACAACTTTGCTAAAGATCATCAAACGATCAAATGCATAGTTTACGATTATATAAAGGACATACACACAAACATTCATTTTTATATATTAAGAAGATTGAAAGTTACTGGCAGGACACCGTCGGCCAGATCAGCTAGTTTAATATAAAGCTAATATGAAATGTACGTTTTGATGTAAAATGTATTTTGTTCTCTATTTTATATTAATTGATATATTACTTCTTCTGGGTCATAGATGTTTACGTGTGGTGACCATTTAACCCACAATTCGTTCATCATTCCCGTTTGCTACTTGCCTCAAAAACATTTTAATTAATATTGCGCGAATGCGTGCACACGAGTAAATGAACCATGAATAAACGTGTTTATCATTGGTCATTATATTAAAATTAAATAACAATTATCATAAACACTCACATTTTTCACATACTTTAATGATTCATTTGTTTAATGTTATTTTAGTTACCATTAATTTTCGAAATACTAAATTTTTCAAACTCATTTCAATTTTTGTTGTGAAAAAAAAATAGAAGTTAATTATCAATGTTTCATTTTTAAGTATTAGAATTAAGTACAAATGACTACTTGGGAAATTAATCACGTCTTGCCTTAGAAGTGTAGTAGAGTTGGCGCCGTCAGGTCCATCTCAATAAAAATTATAAAGTGTTTTATTTTTATTATTACTTTATTTTTTTATCAAGAAATTATTCTTCACGGTCTGATTTTAGAATTTATGAAAGTGTTTGTGAAAGTTTTTCCTAAAAATAAACAAAACAAGACGCTCTACATTTAAAAATGTCAGTTATAAGACGAGATGTTAAATTTGGTGTAAAGTATCGTTTTCCAAAATTCTATAGTATTATAATTTACAAACGAATTTTAATTGTTTACATTTACTGTTTGTTTACGAAAATAGTTAATACAAGGTAATTTGTTGAATAGGAATTTGTTACAGTTAATTTTTACTTATTAATTTAACACTTTTTATATAGCTATCACATAATAGAATATAACATTATTTATGTTTGTAGCATTTCACCGCCTGTAGTGTGTAATAACATAAATTACTTTTTGCGGATGTTTTTATTCAAATATTATCATTAAAACCTTATGGAAGATTCTTCCTTTATTAGGATTTATAGGAGGTCGTAGAATATCGATTAAATAAATTTAACAGATACTTACAGTCCGGCGTGACCTGCTGTATAACAACTCTTGTTTTCCCTTCTGTTTCTGCCGGCATTGTTAGCACTGAATATTTGTACAAGTCTTATCTATTTGTACCTCAAAATCAGCACTATTGTCTTCAAATTGTCTAGGCACTGTTAAAACTGATTCTTGGATGCGTTTTATCTCATGATTATCACTCGAAAACAAATAAGGTTAGAAGCAAGCGACGAGCGTAGTGACACGGTGTTGAAGTAAGACTGACGGAGACTGTATCCACTATCCAGCGACACTCCCGGCTACCCGTTATAAGGCGTATACTCAATGCGCTATGCAAGCATTCACCGCACTAACAGTTACTGTTTTTGATAACTCAATACATATAGGATATAAGTGCACTTAGATTTGCGTCATGCAAAGAAAGTTTGCACTGAATCGAGGATTGATCATCTCGGTGATCAAGTATTGCATGAACAACTGCTAACGGCGTCGTTTCACATGTACAACATCAGCAATAGTCAATAACGGGTGTGTGCAATGTTTCTTGACCTACATTTAGTACTGTATAGAAATATTTCTTTCACTATCTGTATAACACTCGAGTGTGTCGATGGAGGGTCTCATTAAGAAATCATTTTTGAGAGCTATTATTATTTATTTGTTTATATGTTTCTGGGTTATTAAAAATGTCCTTCATTTATCCAAGTTTAAAAAAGAAGGTTCTTAATTGTACTGATTTTTGTAGGTATGTAGGATACCTATTTTTAAGTCCACAATACCACACACACACAGTGAACATAATACACAGTGTCGTGAACACAATTTTTTGATTAGTTTTTATTATGTACATAGTGTTTTTTGCCAGGTGGTAGAACTCATGTAGTTCGACCGGGGAGGTACCACCGCCACCCTCATAATCCTCCGTAAAGCAA